>ML677025.1:4559643-4781111 GCA_007922155.1 Mesoclemmys tuberculata
TGTCTTCCCTCCAGCTCCCCACCTTCAGAGGCTAACTTTTGCACCCTACTGTGAAAATGCTGGCCTCAGGTTCAATGTCTCAGTGCCGATCGCTGCACGTTCCACAGAAAAAGGCAGCATTGTCTAATAGTGAAAGTAACGGGCTCCAACTCAGGACCCTTGGGTCTGTCCCCATCTCAGTGGATGACTCGCTGTGTAATGTACTGCAAGGCACAAAACGTGGTTTTACTTGTTTACAGAGCCCGGTGAGTGTAACTGCATTGTACACAACATGTACAGTGACAAGGTCCCATCCCCAACAGCTTACAGCTCAACACAACGGCATGAGCGATGTGAGAGAACGGCTTAAGCAGCAGAGAGAGCATGGCAGTGTGGGCAGGGGATCGTACAGGGAAGGCTGTGAAACTACCATGTTTTAAGGAAGGATCTCAAGGGGGACAGTATTTATCTACTTGACCTGTGCAGTCAAGACACCTGATTCTCAAGGGGGTTGCAAGACTAAATTAACTCATGACTGTAAAGAGTTCTGAGATCCTCAGATGGCTGTGGTCTGAATGAATTCAGTGAGGACACCTGAGTAAGGTTCAAGGGTCCAATCCTGCAACCCTTTACTCCCACCAGGAATGCCATTGACAGCAAGGGAACCCGTGTTGGCCATAAAGGCTACCGGAGAGAGAACTGATCCAGCAAAGCACTTAAGCACATTGCAGTGTTGCTGACTTTCACTGTTTTATTGTCAGTCTGGCAGTAGTGGGTGGTTTTTCTTCAGGCCCCAGCACTTGGAGTCATGTGATTATGTAAGAACCTCAACTTGCCTTTTAAAAAGGGTAAATTCCTCACCCACATGGTTGCGGAGAAGACCTCGTTAAACGTGACCCGAGTGCCCCTAAAAACTCAGAAACTAGGAGGCAAACCACAGGAGCCCAAGACTTGTGATTTTTAAGCCAAGCTCATGATTTGCCCGTTGCTCCTGGACATGGAGCCCCTATGGGAAGCGAGGGAGAAGTCTGTTTCTCCCAACCAAAGATTTTCCTAGCATCGCTCTGTGGTTGAAGTTCTAACAGTCTTTGTGGTGTCTTTTGTCTTCCATTTTCTGCTAAAGGTCCCTTTCTTTGGAAAACGCCAACACCACACCTGCCCGTGTTTGCCGAACTTTATATGCTCCAGGGTCACTGATGGCAGATTCCGGTGTTCGGTAGACTTCAAAAACATAGACTTTTAGCAAACAGGATGGAGCTTCAGAGACCTTTCTCAGCTGGAGAACAGCGCAGAACTGCTCTCAAAGGATCACCATGCAATGCCTCTTTTTTTATTTCTTTTCCCCACCACCAAGTATTATATACAGTGAGTGTAAAGACAAAATAAGGGCAGAGGTTGATTTTCAAAGGCACAGATATTGAGCACTGG
The DNA here is from genome assembly GCA_007922155.1 of Mesoclemmys tuberculata. Classification (NCBI taxonomy): domain Eukaryota; kingdom Metazoa; phylum Chordata; order Testudines; family Chelidae; genus Mesoclemmys; species Mesoclemmys tuberculata. The sequence continues at coordinate 4,561,051 of ML677025.1, forward strand.
TTTATCACTGTCATCAGTAGACCTCAAAGCGCATTATTAAGAAGATTAATATTATTAGCCCCATTTAAGAGATGGGAAAGTTGAAGCACAAGGAAGGGAAGTGACTTACCCATAGACCAGGGGCAGATCCAAGAATAGCATCCAGGTCACTTGAATCCAAGCCCAGTGCTTTCTCCACTAGCCTACACTGCTTCCAGTGTGCGTTTGCCTAACTCCCATTGCCTTTCGAAGCGTTGGGTGCCTCGCTGCCTTTGAAAGTCTCCCCCTCTATCTTCTGAAAATGTCACTTTGCATGGAACAAAAAGGACGAGGTAAACAATATTTCAGACTCAATGTTTAGCTCATATAGTGGAACTAAGGGCTTTTGCTAGAAAGGAAGGTTTTCAGGATCTAAAAAATAGGGCAACTTATGAAACCCTCACTCATACGGCTAAGTGCTTACTTGCACAAATAGACCCTGTGTTGTTATCCTTCTTAAGCAAGGAACTCATATTTTAACACAGATATTATATTTATTCAAGCATCCCATGAGACAAGAGGCTGAGGCTACTGTACGCGGCAGCCTGTCACTGTCTGATCTGCTTTGTTCACAAGGAGCTTGAACCGAAGTCCATTCAGATAATTTACAGTCTCCCCATTGACTTCAGTGGATTTTGAATCAGCCCATAGGGAAAGTGTGTAATGCTGTAAGGAGAGGTTTAGTTATTCACAACCAACTCAGCATCTGCCTAAGTCTCAGATACATCATTATGATATCTATCACAAGCTGGTCTTTACATTTGTGACTATCAATCTCACTCCAAGAGGATATTAAATATGGTTCACTAATATAGGTAATACAAGTTGTCTTCAAGAAAGGCCTCAGTTCAGAGTTATGTATTCATTTGTCCAAAGGCCTCTTTAAGATCTTTGTGTCATTTGATCTTAATTTCTGGTTTCGATTTTAATTTTCTTTTTTTAGCAGTTATTGCAAAATGCGGGTTTGTTTCCAGTAAGACAGAAGCAATGCTAAAATGCAAAACTTACTTTTGGAATTGATGCACACAACCCCTCCCCTGTTTACTGGGAAAAAAGACATTCTGCTTGTGATTTGTTTTTTAATTAATATTATATATGTGGGAAAACTGCATTTGACGGTATTATGATAAACATACGTAATGGTAAAACTGTGTTTTGCTGTCTCCATTTTTATGCAGTCTACTTCAGCACTGTATCATTCACTTTATTACTGTTGCACCCAAACAGCCTCAATTACTATTAGGACCTGATTGTGCAAGGTGCTGTACAATTATAGAATAAAAGTCCTTGCTCAGAGTTTACAATCTAACCAGACAAGGCAGGTAAAGAGCGAGAGAAAGGAAGTATATATTTTTCTTTCCACTTTAGTGATTTTAACTGGAATATCAGAGGAGATATGGGGTGGCAGAGTCTTATTGCACAGGATACATCTTCAATGTTATAGTAAGTAAGTGAACTGATGTGATCCCTTATCTGGCTTGCGCTTTTTGTGTGTGTGCCATGTGGATCCTAGTTCATTGATGGAACCAAATAAAATGGGTGTTAGTGGAATGACTCCCTGTATATATGGTCAGTAGGGTTTGAACTAAGGGGCTTTACTTGAGCTAAAGGAATTACTTCTGCTACATTAGATTGTAGCAGAAGTAGGCTATTACCCAATAATGGACCAGCCGCTAGAGCAGAACGCGACACAACACACTGCTAGTGAGTTTCTCATACTTTGTTTTGTACACCCAGATACATTTTCAGGGCCAGATTCTCTTTTGGTGTAAATGGAAGCAACTATGTTGAATCCAAGGGAATGCTGTCCACGTATCCCTGTAGAATTTGGCGTTCCATCTGAATGACTGTTTTAAAACTAAAGAAAACAGCAACAAGAATGAATAGAAGTAAAGTCTGGGACAGAGGTGAAGTGGGGGGGAGAGCACACACAGTGTGGCCCTCTGTAACAAGCTGCAGCAAGGCTGAGAACAAAATGGCCACCATCTTTACACATAGGTAGAGTTCTTTGAAATTTAAAAGTGCCCTGTGCAGGAAAAAAAAACAACACAGTTTCATAATGACATATATGCCGCCACAAGGGATGATGATTTTTAAAGTCACCCTCAGGGTCTCATACCTAGGTCTCATGCTGTCTCTCTGCACCGGGATGAATTTCATCAATCACTAGAACTGGTTGTAAAATTGAGGGGCTTTTTGTCCCCCCCGTAACAAATTTCAAACCATACATTTGTTCAGTTTTGTGTTTTAACTTTTCACGGGAAGCTTGAAAATTTTGGGTTTTGTTTCATTTCAATACTGGTAGAAGTTCTTTTATTTCAGGTTTGGAAAAATGAAGATAAAAATGCACCTTGAACCAAAAAACATTTGTTTCATTTAAATATTTCCCATTGGAAAATGGTGTTGGAAATGACATTTTCCTGCTCTACTTGACATGCATAGCAGACCTACTAGTCAGTCCTAGTCACTTTAACATGCACTTATTTCTGTTGCCACCTAGTGGAGGAAGCATTTTGTTCAACTGTTTTGAAGTGAAGACCTAGAAAGCTAATCTATGCCATTTTTCTGACCATTTCTGTATGTATAAAAACTGGACAGAGCAGCAATATTATCATATCTAGACACCCAGCATAGAGGAGACTGAATTACATAGACCCATAAATAGCTAGACCTATGAACATGATGATCATAGATTTACATTAGGACTGGAAAGGACTCAGAATATGGCATCTCTAGACAACCTTTGGTAGCTATCCAGCAAGCAGAAACTTAGAGGCCGCTAGCAATTTTGTTCCACCATCTTTTTCAGAAACATGCTATTAAAAGGTGTGTACAGAGAAATTGATTGCAGTGACCCTACAGAAGATAAAGGGCTCATTAACAATAGTGTTATGTATATCCACGTATAGGCCAGAATCCTTGGCATAATTTAGTCCTACGCTTTTAAAACATAAGACAGCTGATGCTGTCTTGTTTCACAGACAGGAGATGTAGGTTGAGTAACTACAGCAACCAACTAGCTCGGCTTAATCACGTACTCTTGCTAAATTGTGAAGTAACTTCCTCTCTTACCTTTGTCTTCACTTTTATATGTTTTATGCTTATCATTTGTAAGAGAGAGAAAGTACATCAAGCAATACTAAATGTTGGGGCCATTCCAGCTCTGCAAACTTCAGGGACTCTCCGGCTGGCTCTGTTTTGTGACTCAAGCCCTTCATTTCCTTTTGCTTTTATTAAAATTACCGGAAACATTTCATTGAGCCTGAAACTTCTTTTCAAAAAAAACCACACACAAACTTTTCTGAGTAGCTGAAAATTCCAGATGATTTTGATTTCGGTTCAACCCAAACCCTTGCCACACTTTTTCAGAACGACCAGTGAACTGAAAAGTCAGTTATTTTGCCCAGCTTTAGTCAGGACCCAAACCGTGGAGTGTTGGAAGACCTCAGCGCCCAGAAGTATGTTTTAAGTTGGGGAGATTTGGTGTAGTTTGTTCCCCACACAGTGGTCCACTGAACAGGGAGAGTTTCTGGGCGGTCTTCAGAAGTAGTTCCGGCCTAGCAAGTGCTTCAGTATTTCTACAGTGATGGTCCCAAATACTGCCACTTATGACGGGTAAGGACATGAAGGCTCACTGCAGTAACCCTCTCTGGGACTCCGGAGTGTGAATAGTTATGGCAAGGCCTGGATCAGAGAGAAATAGCTAAGCTAACGCAGATGGAAATAGGCACTTCATCACCTCCGAACTTTTTGCGTCCCCTGATCTATCAGCATCACCTTCATTTTGTTCGGGCTGAGATTTAACCGATTTCTACCATCTGTTCCCCTAACTCATCCAGGCCTGGGGGATATCTAGGAAGCCACACCATCTTCACAACACACAGGGGACACAACAGAATTTGTCTGGGGCTCCCCAGAGGGAATCTGGGTGCGTGTATGTGAGCAATTATGCTAATCCATTCTCTGGGTGAAGAACGAACAACGAAGCAAGAAAACATGGTTACTTACCAGTAACTGTTGTTCTTCGAGATGTGTTGCTCATATCCATTCCACTTAGGTGTGCGCGCGCCCTCATGCACAGTCTCCGGAGAACTTTTTCCCTAGCAACCCCCTGTAGGGGCTGGTCTCGGCCCCCCTGGAGTGCCGCCCTCATGCGGCGGTATATAGGGTGCCGCCGGCCCCTCCCCTCCTCAGTCCCTTCTTTCTGCCGACTCCGACAGCGGGGATGGAGGGTGGGTGTGGAACGGACATGAGCACCACATCTTGAAGAACAACAGTTACTGGTAAGTAACCATGTTTTCTCCTTCGAGTGGTTGCTCATCTAAGCTGCAGCAGGTAGTCGAGAATAGCCTGCACGGGGGACGTACCGGGGGTTACGCCCCGCGACTCCGCCCAGCAGGTGAACCTCCTCCACTTGGCCCTGTTGGCGATCTGTGTGGAGGGCTTCCTGCTTCCCAGCAGCACGCGTTGGACCTGGTCCGAGCAGGTTCTCTCCTCCTCCGTCAGCCAGAGAGTCTCCAGGCCGTCAGGTGCAGGGAGTCCAGGCAGGGATGCAGCAGGCGACCGTGGTCCTGGGAGAGCAGGTCCGGCCTCCTCGGGAGCTCGATCAGCACGGCGACAGAGAGGTCCTGCAGCAGGCTGAACCAGTACTGCCTCAGCCACGCCGGGGCAATCAGGATCACGTCCGCTCTGTCTCTCTTGATTTTCAAGAGGACCCTGGGTAAGAGCGGGATGGGAGGGAACACGTACATGAGGGTCCCCGTCCATTCGATGAGGAACGCGTCGGAGAGGGAGCCCGGCTCGCGACCCCGGAGCGAGCAGAATCTCGGGCACTTCCTGTTCCAGGACGACACGAACAGGTCCAGTCGGGGAACACTCCACCCATGGAAAATCCTGGCCACTACCTCCAGATGCAACGACCGGTCATGTTGGGGTAGAAACAACCTGCTGAGGCAGTCTGCCTTGTCGTTCCTGACCCCCTTGAGGTGAGAGACGTTAAACAAAAGTCATGCCTCACCGCGAAGTGCCAAAGTCGAAGCGCCTCCTGGCACAGAGCCGAGGAGCGCCCCCCCCCCCCGCTTGTTTATATAATACATTGCTGCTGTGTTGTCCGTCAGCACCTGTACCATTCTGCCCAATAAATAATGGAGGAAAACCTTGCATGCCAGTCTGACTGCCCTCAGTTCTTTTACATTGATGTGGAGGGCAGTCTCCTCCTGCGACCAGCGGCCCTGGGTACTCAAGCCACCGCTGATGTGGGCCCCCCAACCGAGGTCTGACGCATCTGAGATCAGGGTGACCGAGCGGGTTAGGTCCCTGAACGGAACCCCTTCCATGACTGTCCCGGGGTTCGCCCACCAACGCAGTGACCCCAGAACTGCGGGGGGCACCGTGACTACTCTGTCCAGAGAGTGCCTGCTGGGCACATACACTGTGGCCAACCAACCTTGGAGAGGCCTGAGCCTGAGGTGGGCCAACCTCACCACATAGGTGCAGGAGGCCATGTGGCCCAACAGCTGAAGGCACTGCCTGGCTGTTGTCGTGGGGCACCTCTGAAGTTGTGATATAATCGCTGCAATGGCCTCGAACCTCGAGCGTGGGAGGGAGGCTCTGGCCTGAACCGACTCTAGGGATGCCCCTATAAATTCTATGTGCTGTACCGGAAACAGCATCGACCTCTGCTCGTTGATGAGCAGCCCCAGAGCGTTGCAGGTGGCCTGGTCGAGGGAGACCACCTCGCACACCTGTGACTTGGTCTTGCCCCTTATCAACCAATCGTCCAGGTAGGGGAATACCTGGACCCCTCTGCGCCTTAGGAAGGCCGCCACCACTGCCATACACTTGGTGAACACTCTGGGGGAGGAAGACAGGCCAAAGGGCAAGGCTGTAAATTGATAGTGGCCACCAGCTACCATAAACCTTAGATAGCGCCTGTGGGCGGAAAGGATGGACACGTGGAAGTACACATCCTTCAGGTCGAGGGCGGCAAACCAATTTCCTGGATTCAACACGGGGATAATGGCCGCTACGGACGCCATGCGAAACTTCAGTTTCTTTATGAACCTGTTCAACCTGCGCAGGTCCAGTATAGGCCTGAGGCCTCTCTTGGCTTTGGGGACCTCGAGTAGAACCCCTTCCCCACCTCAAGCAGCGGAACCACTTCTATGGCTCCCTTGTGCAGGAGGGAGCGGATCTCCTGAAGGAGTAGTTGCTCGTGAGATGGGTCCCTGAAGAGGGACGGGGAAGGGAATGAGTCAGGGGGGAAAGCCACCAGTTGGAGGGCATAACCCTGGCGCACAGTGTTCAGCACCCAGAGATCTGCGGTGATGTCCTGCCTCAGGCTGAGGTAGGGCCTTAACCTGTTTCTGAATGGCTGGGGAGAATCCAGGGGAAGAATGCTGGTGCCACCCTCGGGTGCACTGTCAAAATTGGTGCTTTCCCTTGGAGCCCTGGGAGGGTCCTTTGTGGGAAGCTGTGGACGACACGGGGCGGTCGCGCCGTCCGGAACCCCTGCTCCTATCCCTGCCCCTTGCACGGGGGGTAGGCCTAGGCGGTGGCCTAGGTTGCTGCTGCTGCCGCTGTGGCGGGCACTGCGGCTGCTGGCGAGTCTGTAATCTCGCCACCTGAGGGGTATACAGTCCCAAGGAGCGGAGAGTGGTCCTCGAATCTTTGAGGGCGTGCAGCTTGTCATCTGTTCTCTCCGAGAACAGGCCGGCCCCATCGAAAGGCAGGTCCTGAATGGAGTGCTGCACCTCCTGGGACAGTTCTGTAGACTGTAGCCACGCTGCACGACGCATGGCAACGGCGGAGGCCATCACCCTGCTGGCCGTGTCCACAGCGTCCGAAGCAGTCTGCAAGGCTGCGCTGGCTACCGTCCGTCCTTTCTCCAGGATCGTGGTGAAGTCTGCAGCCTGGTCCTGGGGCAGGGACTCTGTGAACCTTTGCAGCGAGTCCCAAAGGTTCAGATTATACCTGCCCAAGAGGGCCTGGTGGTTAGCCACCCTGAATTGGAGCGCCCCCATGGAGTAGACCTTCCTACCAAAGAGGTCTAGTCTCCTACCCTCCTTGTTCTTCGGAGTGGCGCTCTGGGCCCCTTGTGTCTCCTTCTGGTTGGCAGCGTCCACAACCAGAGTCCCTGGGGCCGGGTGGGTGTACAAATACTCGTGCCCTTCGGCTGGCATGTAGTACTTCTCGGCGCCTTTGGAGGTTGGGGCGATCAAGGAAGCTGCCAAACAGCTTTCACCAGGTGCAGGACCCTTTCATGAATGGGGATGGATAACCTGGATGGTCCTTGAGTCCCCACATGCCCGAAGAGGGAGTCTACCTCTTCCTCCAGTACCTTGACCTCCAGGCCATGGTTAGGGGCTACCCGTTTCAGTAGCTCCTGATGAGCCCTGAAATCGATGAGAGGGACCTCCTGGTCCCTGAAGCCCGCCTCGTCTTGCGACGAAGAAGATGACAGGCGGCGGGTTCCAGTGGAGGGGCCCTTCCTGGGGTCCGACTCCCCACTCCCAGGAGTCAGGTTCCCTGTATAGCGGTGCTGGCAGCATGTTCGTGAGCTGGATCACCTCAGGGCTTGACCCCGGCCGCCCTTGTGGTGCAGGGGAGGGAGAGCACTCCACGCGCTGATGGCACTTCTTTCTTTTTGGCACCGGGGACGTCTGGTGCCGGGGTGCCGGCAGAGCGCTCTGCACCAACAAGACGCTCAGTGCCGAAGGGGTCCACATCGGCTTGGGCGCAGGGCGGACTCCATCAAAATGGCCTTAAGCCGGATATCCCTCTCTTTTTGGGTCCGTGGCTTAAAGGCCTTACAAATGCGGCACCGATCCTTTCGGTGCTGCTCCCCCAAGCACTTCAGACAGCAATCGTGGGGGTCGCTGACGGGAAAGGCCTTCCTGCAGCCAGCGCAGGGTTTGAACCCTGGCGAGCCCGGCATAGCTGGGTCACTAGAGCCCTAGGGCTCTTCCTACTCTAACTACGTATCCTAATTAACTGCAAAACTAACTGAGTTCAGGGAGAACTGCTAACTAACTACTTACAGTAAATGGAAAATACTTGCAAGGAGCAAGAGTTGTTCCCAACGACCGTCACGGGCAGAAAGAAGTAACTGAGGAGGGGAGGGGCCGGCGGCACCCTATATACCGCCGTATGAGGGCGGCACTTCAGGGGGTGCTGAGACTGGCCCCTACAGGGGGCTGCTAGGGAAAAAGTTCTCCGGAGACCGTGCACGAGGGCGTGCGCACACCTAAGTGGAATGCATACGAGCAATCACTCAAAGAAGAACCCATGTTCTCCCGCCCCGGAAGTCAATAGAACCTCCTCATCATCAAGGGTATTTAAGGCTGCCATCTAGAGGTTAATTGCACTGTTTACTGATATGCTACGCTCAGTTCTTCTGCACGTGTGTCACTTGCTATTTTAATGTTCTCTTTTCAAGGCGAAGCCCCATCCCTGCAAAGCCGGGTTGTTTCTGATATAGCGGAAAAGGCTTCCCTATTTGAAAGTCATCAAATGCACACCCGGGATTAAACCTGAAAGCTCCAAATCTCATTATAAATTGATGTTCTAGTTATTAATATTTGATGCAAAAAAATTAACACAGGCAATATATATAAAAAAAACGCGCCAGCCTCAAGCCGCAAAGTAAATTAGCCTCAGCATTTTATCATAGGGGCATTTGCTTCACTGCATGTGCTGAAAGAGCCGGTGATGCCAGTAAAAACCATTTAGCAAAAGAGAAATCCACCGTGTCTTGCGTTAATTAGCTCATTTGGGACCCAATCCTGGTGGACTTTGGTGGAGGCTTGGCATGATAAGGCTTCCCTCAGTCTCTCAGGTTGTGTTTACACTGCAGTCAGATGTGTGACTGAAAAGCTCACCTGGACCCTGCTACTGCATGTCTGCTCTGGGACTGGAGAGAGCAAGATTACAGAGCTACCTTGGATATGTCAGCTCCAGCTGCAATCGCAGCCTGTGACAGCAGTATAGGCACATTGTAATAAGTATGCATTGCCCCTGTTAGGGAGCCCTGTGCCTCAGACACACCCCTCAGAGGCACAATGTCCCCAAAGGCTTCCCCTTTGCATAGGGAGAGTAATTTGGGTCACCCCTTTAGGAGTGCAGCAGATTGCTCACCCCCCCCGCAGAGCCCAGCCAATCTCAATCTGTATTGCAGTGAGAATGATACAGGCTTACATAAAGCAAAGACCAAAGATGAGCTAAAATTAACCCCATGATCTCTCACACCCTTCCAGATCCCAAGATGTTGAAAAATCCAGCTCTTGATCCAAATTTTGGGCCTTGAGACCCATCTCTATATCATAATTTCAAATCCGTCTCAGGATCAAGCTAAAAACAAGGCACACACTAGGTCATTGGATGAATTGGTTTAATTAAGGAATTAAAATCCAATCTATGCCTTCCTTAAACCATGCCAGAATGGAACTTTTACACTGGGGGAAAGGCTTGGAGATCAGGATTTCATTGCTCTCGTCTCTTGAAGTATTAAAGTTTTGCCGGGTGGCTCAGGATCTACCAGGTAAAGACTCTGTTGCTTGTGGGCTTGAGAATGGAGACATTCTTTGGTGAGACGGCAGAAACATTTAATGAGACTCGCTCATGGAGTCTGCCAACCCCTTTGCTCCATGTTTGGGACCAAGGGAGAACAACGTTGGAAAGCAGCAGAGGCCAGGTGACCGCGATCAGTCCCACACCACCTTCGCCTAGTGGAACGGGACAGCGTTTTGCTGGCAGCCCTGGAACAGAAAGAAAAGGTTGCAAATCTTGAATCAGGCACTCAGATGTTTTGAGTGCAGGGCCAGCTTTACACACCAGCAGCACAATATGGATATCGGGGCAGGCAAATCTAACTATACAGTGATAATGCTCTGAAGTACACTCTGCCATTAAAAAGTCACTGGTGACATTCAGACATCCAATAACGCCACCAGTGACATGATCTGCTGGTTTGGATGTTTTTAAATTTGTAAAAATTTGTTGAATTTATAATTATTATTTTTTTTGGCACTTTTTATTTTCTTTTGCAAAAATGTGTCAAAATGTTTTGCCAACGTTTGTCACTGATTGATTTATTTTTAAACTCATTTCCAGAGTGCTCAAAATGCTTCAAAAATTCAAAAGGTTGATGACCCTTTTGCTTGGAAATGTTTTCAAAATTTTGTTACGCATTTTTCTCCCAATAGCATAAACCAGCAGGTTTTACTACAAAAGAGGCACAGACCCAGCATTACGAGTGTGGAACTCTGCCTTCGACAAGGGGACTTGCTGTACTGACGGTGTGAGCTTTGGGAATGCTTGCAATCCCTTACTGATGGAGCTAAATAGAGTGAGAGAAAGGCACACAGGTGGGATGGTAAAGTTTCGTACAGTGTTGCTCAACACATCTCAGTTCTCTCTTACCATGACCGTGCTGGAGGGGAGAACAGACATAGTGACCATGAAAAAGTCAGGCTCTTCTTTCAAGCACTGAAGTCTCTTAAACCATTTCCTGTACTCCTCTCTGACCTGAGGGTTGAAAATCACCTGTCATTAATAGAATCTGGGCAGGGATGTAAACACAAGCCCATTAAACCCAATGGACCAAATCCCAGTGCAGGTAATTTCATTCCCTGGGCCAGGTCCTCAGCTGATGTTTGACTCCAAAGGAGTTACCCAAATACCCCGCCGAGAAGATCCAGCCCAGCTTTTCCGGTGCTAAAAGAGTTGTGCTGTGTTGCTGTAGGCCGCTAAACAGTTACCATGCTTTGCCCCAGAGGTGGCAGTCTTTCAGTGGCAGGCGAAGCAACCCCTAAATATATTGGGCCATATCACACCTCGCTCCTGCTGTAGCACGCACAGAAAGGAGAGTAACATCCCACAAAGATTTTCCCCAAATTGCGGGAGCAAGGTTGTTACCTTGGTGGCATGAGGTCAGTCCCTAAAACCTGCAGATCCCCCTTAAGACATACTGAAGACCTGGGGCCTCTGCTGCCTCACAGCACCCTATTTCTCTCCCTCCCCAACTCCTTTTGCTATCGCCAGTAGACGCTCTGACCCAACCCACCCTGGCTGCCCGTAGGCTGGGGGCATGTAGGCCTCACCTTGCTATTGAGCAAGCAGTACACCAAGAAGATGAAGGTTCCCTGCATGCTGTTGGTGATGGTGAACAGGAATCCCATTACCGTGGCCAGTGGGCCGAACTGGAAGGCACCCAGCCCCCATGTGAGGCCCAGAACTAAGAGATGAGCCAAGGCTTTAAAAGTCAGCGTCCTGAAACAGGGAAAACAGTGAGATCAGCAGGACTGGGACCAGAGATCAGAATTTCCCTCTAGTTTCTGTTCCAGATCCCTTGAAAATGTATCCCCCACACTCAGGGAGGAGCAAGAAAGAGGTTACTCCTGCAACAGGAACGGAGGGTGCATGGGAGGTAGTGTGACCTGGTGCACAGAGCACCAGACTGGGACTGGTTCTATTCCCAGCTCTGGCACTGGCCTGCTGGATAACCTTGGGCAAATCACATCCCTTATCTGTGCCTCAGTTTCTCCATCTGTAAAACTAGGGAGAATGATTCTGATCTCCTTTGTGAAGAGCTTTACAATTTATAGATGAAAAGCGCTGTAGAAGAGCTAAGTGTTACAGGAAGCAATGGGGAAAATAGAGTAACCTGTGTCAGGAGCCATGAGAGTGGTTAAAACATATTAGGCAGCAGGGGAGGAACGTATGTCTCATGGCTAAGGCACACGACTGGGACTAAGGTGATCTGTGCCCAATTTCTGTTTCAGCCACAGACTCCCTGTGGGCAAATCATGTGACTGCTCTGTGCCTCATTTTTCCTATCTGTAAAATGGGGTTAATAGTATTTCCCCCACCACCTGGAGGCATTGTGAGGCTAGAACTGTTATCATGTGAGGTATGCAGCCACTATAGCGATAGGGGAGCACTTAATAACCTAGAGAGAGATGATCTATTTCCCCTAGGAATCTTGCCTGATGTTCCTCAGAGTAGACAGCTGTGCATTGAGGGAGGAAAGATGCTTTTGCAAAAGCTTCAGGGTAAGGCAGAAACATCCTAAATTTATCTGTAAAGAGAAAAACCAAAGGAGTTCCCAGTACATTTCATTTCAAACTCGGGCTCCAGATCCTCAGCTGGTATAAGTCAGCCTAGCTCCTAGTTCCACCGGGTAACGCTCTGGCCCGATATGGAATATTAAATTGGACCATTGGGTTGGAATTAGTGCTGGCCTGTAGTTCTAGACGGCCTCATGTCCCAGATGAATAACTCAGGGCTGCCCTGCAGTCCTAGCGCTTTGCTGCGCCGGTCCCCAGGTCCCTTGTGCAGTTCGATGATGTAAGGGGGAGCCTAAAAAGGCCAGGAAAGGTTCTGAACAACAAGAGTACAGAACATCAATGAATGTAAAAAATACCCAGCGTGCCTGAGTCCCTTCTCACTCACACCAGTGTAAATCAGGAGTAACTCCACTGAAGTTAATGGAGGGAGACTGGTGTTGATCAGATAGCTCTGAGCAATGTTGCTTTTTATGTGCTAGACGGCCCACCCCAAGCCCTCCATAGGGGGTTTCTCTCTTTGTGGTGTCTATCACTGCCTGCCTGCCTGAGAACTTGTGGGGGCCAGGGCTCTGGGCTTATGCTAGCTGCTGTTTGGGATGCTGCTGTTCCTAAAAGGGGGCAGCCGTGCATGGGGTTTTGCAAAATCTCCTTGATCTGGTTTGATGCTTTCAGACTCCAGAGCAAGGGTGCTTGAGACCCGCTTCCTCCTAGGGGCTCTGGTCTGGGCCCATCTCTTCGGTTTTCCCATCTATGAGAGTTTCTTTCACAGCCCTCTGGTTCTGCTGCCCTGGGAAACCCGAGGCCCGGTGGTACTCACCACAATCATGGCGCAGACAGGCCCAAGGAAATGCCATCTAAAACCATTATCAGGGTTGAGCCAGCAGCTACAAAGAAAGAGAAAAAGGCCACCTGGCAAGACCACAGTGCTGGATGCATAGCACGGCTTGTCCTGCCTACGTTTGCTGCCTTGGCACCACCGCCATGTTAGCTGTTGGAACTGGCTTTGTCCTGTATGCCCATCCCCTAGTCCAGCTAAGACACGCAGGTGGAGTCTGACCAGGACTACGAGGAATCCCCAGGTTCATAAAGGGCACAGTTTAAAAGCTCAGCTTTAAAGGGGAAATCCAGTTCCATTTGGTCACTAGGACTTGGAACAGAGCAATGAGTACAGCAGTTTCTGGAGCTACTGGTCCTCAAGCAGCACCCAGCGGAGATGGGTGGTAACCAATGGAAACCAAGGAATGTACTGATATAGAGACTATGGGAGTCGGCCCAGGGAGGAGAGTCGGGGGCTTCCATACATGGAGAGAACCCCAAGCTTGGATTTAGAGTGGGAGGCTGAGAGCTGCGGGAAAGGGTTGCATGTAGGCTGGGACTTGGAAGGGGAGGATAGAGGCCTGGAATTTGGTGTGAGGAAGGGTGAGCTGGGGTAATTCTAGGGGCAGGATTGAATGCCAAATAAATGGCTCTACAGAGGCTATTCACAACCCATGCAGAGTGTAAGGTGTGCAGTGTGTTGTCTGCTCCCTGGTTATATGCTCTGTCAGTCCAGCAAGGTGCTTATATGAACAAGCATGAGAAATGTAGGGCTGGAAGGGGCCTCAAAATCAGCTAATCCATCCCCCCACAGAGGAGGGATTAAGACACAGCAAGCAGAGGAGGAAACCTGCCAAGAGCAACTGCAACCTGCTAAATGTGTCATGTCGCCCCCTAGTGGTTGGTCCACATAGAGGATAAGAGCCTAGTATTACTTCCAGCCTATGGAGTTGATCATTTAGCTCAAGTGGTAGAGTCCTGTGCTTTGGCCCTGAAGGGTTACATTGAGTCACCACTGCTGATCCATGGTGGGCATCATTATACAGCCAGTGTGAATGGAATTCGCCCCAATGCCTGGAGGACACGTGCAGCTAGGCACAAGGTTTTGGCACAGGCTCTCCATCCTGAGACAATGCTCCTCCTCGAAACCCAGCACTTACTGATAAGGAGTCCCATAGTTTTTGGGCACGCTGGCTGCAGACGTGATCACAATCGCTGCTGGGAGTCCGTAGCCAAAGGCGTACATGCATTTCCTGGTGCATGTTTCCATTACTGTGTAATTTTTCACCTTCAGGTTCTTGACGACGAGGTACAGACTCACTCCTTCCAGCAACATCCAGGCAAAGCAAGCCAGGAAGAGGTAATGAAGCAAGCCGGCAATGATGGAACACACAAGCTGGAGGAGAAACGGAGAGTCAGTCTAGGCTTGTTTGGAGAGAGGAATTCTCTTCCTGCCTCGGGAGGGCGCATCTAGATTATGGGCAGGCAAACGTGTAAGGTGAGAAACTGAAACTGCCCCTGTGTCTGTCCAACACCTGGCAGGAGAAGCACAGCCCCAACTCAATGCTGCATTATAAATACAGCCAGTAGAAATCGGGGGCGTTTGGCTCAGAAGGGTCAGAGCACATTTTGGCTTTGTTTCATATGTGATGAGATTTGCATTGGGATGGAATCAGTTCTGGCCTGCTAGAAACCCAGCCCAATGCAGGCCCCAAATATCAGCCCAAATTCATCTAATTCATCCCAGTTGTAGGATTGGAAGGAAGCTACTAATATGGGGAAACTGGGTGCAAGTTAGATTATAGAGCAGTGGTTCTCAAACTTTTTTTGCTGGGATCCCATTTGAAAATGTTTCAAGCTGTGACGACCCGCTCCGCAAAGTGATGACCCCCTCCCATGCTATGCCATCCTTACCAGCATGCACAGAGGGCTGACAACTCGTGACCCCCCATTACCTCGCGACCCCGAGAGATCATGACCTCCCAGTTTGAGGTTTTATCCAGCTCTAGTTACAGACCCCAGCAAAGGTCGCAGTTACAATAGGTCCTAGAACCACAGGGTTTGACGGGACCGCAAGGGTTATCTAGTCTTAACCTGCAGCCAAGATGCAGGATTTGTTGTTTCTCATCCCTGAGGGTAACTCTGCTGCAGTCAATTGACCTGATTCCCCTATGACTCCCTCTGGTGTAAATGAGGAGTGCAAAGTGCAAGCCGAATCAGGCCCTGTTGGGAGTCGGCCCACTATATGGAAGCCCCCAATGCAGATTGGCGAAGAAACAGTGACCGGAGCTGTGAACAGTGACCGGAGAATTCTGCGCCGTCTGTACCTTGTAGACAGTTTTGTCTATTCCTGCCAGAAAGAGGAGATCGGCCAGGAAGAGGCACATGCACAGCTGCCGGTGGCGGAAGGTGCTGCTGGTGTGACGGATGGGGTGACAGAAGAGGAAGGTGAGGATAGCCAGGAAGAGACAGATCAGGGAAATGATGAGTCCGGTTTGGCTGATAATGAAGAGGGCAAAATCCACCTGCGACACAGAACGGCTGAAGTCAGGGCCCTGGGCTGCTCCCCACTCACCTGCACCTGGCTAAATAGGGCTTATAGTCTGTATAGGAACCGCACCCTTCCTATTGCACCCTGCTGGTTTTGTGTGCACTAGTGACTTAGCCACGTCATCCTCTAGTGGCTGCCCGTGGAGTGCCTAATGGTAGAATGATGGCCACAGACATTTTCCTGTAGCTAAAGTGGCAGAGGCCTGTGCTCGTGGACCTGACGTTCTAATGGCTTGACTTTCAGAGATGCACTTCACCCAAGAGGCAGCCGTATTTCAGAGGCGAGAAAGCAATTCCTTTACACGTGCTGCACAAGACACGTGAGGATTGCTGTAAACCTCTCCCACTCTTCAACTCCATTTCTGCTATACAAGCATGCCAGCCATGCTTCAAATTGAATGGATCCTCATGGGACAGGGACTATGTTGGGTGATTAACGTGACAGTTGATTAAAACTGCTCTGGACGAGAGAAACAAGATACAATGGAATGGCTCATTTTACAGGAGTTTGCTAAGGTCCTTTGGGAGGGAGAGTCATTAGTTCCATTTATCCAGTGAGTTTGCAGTCCATTTCTAGGCCTGGATCCTCAGTGAGCGTAAACCGACATAGCTCTGCTGACTTCACTCGGTTCAGTGGAGCGATGGTAATTACACCAGCTGAGGAGTTGGCCCGTAGTTAGTTAGTTTCTTTGTTTGTTTTAGATATAGTGAGAAAATGGCAAGGGACTTTTAGTCCTCCCCTGGTGCCATCATGTTAATTGCCTTCAAAGGAAGGGAATTGTTTTCTTTCTTTGCTAACTTTGCTCTTCTCTTCATTGCTTTCTTTGAATTCACCTAAGCAACTGGGCCACCTAGTGGGAAGACACAAAACTTCCAAAGACACTGGATTTCAAGCCCAAAGCCCCAGTCACCTGTACGGCACCGGGTGCCATCAGCACCGCAAAGCTGGGCAGGTAGCGACAGCTGCACCGCGTGTGAGTGACATTGGAGTGAAGCCATTGGCAGCCCTCGAGGGACCAGGCACTATCCTGGCCTGCAGAGCTCCAGTGGACGCAGACGACGTTATCCAGCCGCATCTTGTCCTGCAAGGATTTGCAACCACAGATAGAAAGGGGGTTCAGACCATATGACGCATCAGCGGAGCCTTTAACAAAAAAATTAACACAGCTGTTGGTTCTGAGCTGGTGGGTTCACTCCAGATTGTGATTAGGGTCAGGCAGGGGTTTCTCTCCCCACCATGCTCTGCATGGCACAAATAGCTAGACTCATCACGAAGGATGCTGCATTTGATGGACGTACGGGCTGAATTGTTACAGCCAGTCATGTATCCATAGAATTCTCTGAGATCTTCAGTCTTTCAGAGATCTCAGGGGATGAGAGCCCCTGGGACCAAACCTCAGCTATTCCAGCAGCAGATAATTTCAGGCAAAAGAAATAATGGACCAGCATAAAGTACCCTCATTGAGACCCACGTCTCAGCACGCTACTACAGCAATGGTCCAAAACACTGGGTTATTGTTGTTAATAATAAATACTTTTATAGCACCTTCAATAATTGTTTTATCCAAGGACCTCAAATGAAGGTCTGTATGATTAGTCTCATTTTACAGGAATGGGGAAACGGAGGAACAGAGCAGCTAAGTAATTTGTTCAAGTTCACCCAGCAAATCCACAGAAGACCCTGGAGTAGAAAGTGCATGTCCTGAGTTCCAGTCTGAAATCTTGCTCTTTATATTCCCCACTGTCTGGTAGATACATAGAAGGTCCCTGCCCCAAAGAGCTTAAAAATCTAAGAGACAACATGTATGCAGGCTGCGGGCAGACACCAGAGGGTGATGGGAAGACAAGGTCAATTCGTCTGCAGGCATCAGCTGAGCTACACCAGGGTAAATTGGAGTCTTAGTAATTCAGCCCAAAGGGTGTAGAAATATTCATTGCAAGACATGGGCCCCAGGCTCAGGATTTGGGCTGGATCCTAAAGCTTGGCGGTATTTGGCTCAGGCTTCGGGTTTGGCCCCTTCTCTAGAATTGGGATTCTTCCATCCTTGGGCTTGAACAAGCAAAATTAAATGAACCCCACCCAACAGGAGCCCCCGCTTCACCCCAGGAACCTGCCGCAAAGAAAACGAAAATATCCACCTGCTCATAGAGCCGCGGGGATGGGAGGGAAAGGAAAAGGGAGATAGACTGAGAGGCTGGAGAGAGAGAGAGGGTTGGGTGTGCTGATCATATCCCAGTCCGTGTCAGGCCAGCAGTCCTCCAGAAAATAGGAGCCTGAAGGGGCCCCTGATAGAGTACAGGGGGTGAAGCAGTGACCTCACAGACGCCTATGGTAGGTGGGCGGCACCATGGGATACGGGGATGGAGCAGGGACTGCGCAAAGACATGCAGCAGGAGAAGCTCCAGGCCTAGCCACAGGCTTAAATAAACCATGAGGCTGATGACACCCTTCCCCAGCTCTGCAGGCTGCCATGCTATTGGGATCCCGGGTGCTTCCATGCCAATGTAAGCGGGGGAATGGGCCCGCTATTGTGGGGAGCTTTCCTTGTTTATGTACTACTTCGGTAGAGTTGGCTAGCAAAAGGATCTGAGTCCCTGCTCCCACTCTCTTTACCCAGAGGCCCACCTGACCTCGAGGGCTCCCCTCCCACTCTCCTGTGTGGTGGGGTGCCTCTAACCTCGCACAGCTGGGCCCAGGATTCCTGGGGCTCAACACCCAATCTTGCCGTGGTCCCTTAGGGCAGGGGGTAGGGTGTCCCCACTCCTGGGTACTAACTCTGCACTGGGCGCTTCCCTGACCCACTAACCGTTGCCTACAGTGCAAAACAGTACAAGTTATTACACAGACAGCAATGAAAAAATCAAAAAAATAGGAAAAGGGGAAAAAGGTTAAAAGGGGAAACACTCAACACTGCCCCTGACACAGGGGCACCACAAACAGCATCTCTGGGTGTAAGGGGGTCACAGTCTGTGTCACACGTCGCAGGCCCACTGGCCAGGCCCTGGCTACGCTGCAGAGAGTCAGCTACTTGCTCTGGCAGTAGCCACGCACTCCCAGGGTCCCCTTCGCTCTCCCCAGCTGCGCACAGCACCCGGCTCCAGAGGGCTCCAGCCCCAGCTCCTGCTCTTCTCAGTGCAGCTGTGCTCAGCTCTGCTTAGCTCGGCTCTCTGGGGTGCCCCGCTGGCTTTGGTGCTGTGGGTCAGCTCGGCTCCCTGCGCCCCTTCTCTGGCCTCCACACCCAGCTCCTGCTGCGCTCTGCTCTGTGCCGCTCAGCTCTCTGGGGTGCCCCTCTGGCTCTGCTGCTGTGGCTCAGCTCAGCTCAGCTTTCTGGGCTCCTCCGTCTTCCCAGCTGCTGGCTGCTTTATCCTTAACTGGGCCCCGCCCTGCCCAGGCATGTCCAGGAAGGCAGCTCCAGGTTGCTTTGTCCTTCACTCGGCCCCGCCCTGCCCAGGCATGCCTGAGTTAGCCTCTCTCCACTGGCCCTGGGGCTGTTTGTTTTCAGGGTCCTGCTTCCTCCAGAGATGGTCAACCAAAAAGACCCACTAAGTTTCAGTAAGGGGCTAATAGACCCCTTACACCAAGCAGGAGGTTTCCCAGAACCCGACTTGCCAACGGGAGATCCTGTGCCTTGCCCTGCCGCATACATTCCATGGCCTGCAGCGCCAGGTTAGGGGGATCCCATGACGGGTCATCCCTTCCATTTCTGTTACATCATCCCCTGAGACTTCCCCTGTACCCACCCCTGCCCCTTAGCCTTTCGCCACCATCCCAGATAGACAGAGCCTCTGATCTTAACCCATCACCTGTGGGTTGCCATCTGCCCAGGGTTTCCCAGGATCGTCCCCTTTTGAGGTAGCTGTCCTGGGAGATCAGTAAGGATGCTCAGTGTACATTGCCAGCAGTCCAGTTGTATGGGCTCAGGAACATCCCATGTGTCCTCCTTTTCTTTGAACCTGATAGGTGGCAATCCTATTAGCACCACTCTGACTGCTCTACTGCAGCATACATCTAAAGCTGGGCCCATGGCCTGGAGTTCAGCTCTAGATGCAAATCCAGATGCAAAATTCCCTGAGGGTTCTTAGGGGCCCGGTGTTGTGATTTGGGCCTTTATGTACAGACATACCTTCCAGGGGACCCTAACAGACGAGATGGGCTGATAACGAACTCTTTTTCCCATCTCATGCTATTACATGATGACACATTTCGGCCACCCACCTCGAGGTGCTGGAAAGTGAGGTTGATGGGACTGAAGATGTTCTGCCCCTGAGTGCTGCTGGTGGCGCTCACCACTCTGGAGTTCACACGAACCTGTTCGGGTCTTGCCTCGCTCCATGGACTTTTATCCTGCAAAAATCTCCCTCCCAGTAGAGACTCCAGCCCCGTGTAGGAGATGAAAGCAACAGCAGCAGAACCTGGAAGCGGGGCAGAGGGAGAGGGGGAGCATGAAACAGTTTAGGGCAGATGGTAGGGCTGGCTGGGAAATTTTGTTTTTTTCCTGCAACAATTATGAGGAAAATGACCCTTCCCCCCCTTCCATTTTTTGTGTGTTTTTGTCAAAAGAAAAGAATTTTCCAACAACTGACATTTTTGCACGTCATTTATCAAAAAAGCCAATTTTTTGCCCGAAAAAAGATGTTTCCCCCAAATTTTCCACCATCTCCAGAGAATGGCTGAACCAACAGGTAAATGTGATTTCCCAGACATGTTGCTTATGGTAAGATAGCACAGAGCCCAGTTCTGCAAGGTGCCAAGTGCCCACGATTTCCACTAACGTGAGGGGGAGCTGAGGGCATCCCAGACCTTGCACCCAGCACCCAACAGCTTGGGGCTACCCTAAACCCCTCCATGCCAGAACCTAAGAGGGGAAGACGGGGTGGATTTCTCCAAATTGCCCTGTTTTGTACTCTCCCCCTGAAGTTCTGGCGTTGTCGCTGTCAGACAGGATATTGGGCTAGATGGACCATTGGTCTGACCCGATACGGCCGTTCTTATGCGAACAGGACTAGGGTCAAATAGAATCAGATGAGACCATATTCATAGACTGTAAGACTAGAAGGGACCGTTAGATCTATTCATGAGCTCTGAACTACAAAGCACCAGAGAGGAACATGGTTATGACCAGTGGATTGCAGGGGCATCTCTATGGTACCTTGCACATTGACGGCAGCGCAGCTAATGTCCATTCTGTCCTCCTGAGCACTGAAGCTGAGAACCTCGCTCTGCAGACTACAGTCCTCATCGATGAGCTTCGTCTGAATCGCTGAAAGGTGCCAAGAGAAGGGGCCTGGGTAACGGAGTATTTCTCACGAAGACCCCAGTTAGGACACAGGGCTGCACTCTGGTGGGTGTTGCACAGACGTGGAGGAGGAGGTAGCCCCTGTCCCAGTGCTCTTACAATCAAAATAACTTCAACGGCAATAGCTCTGTTCTTGTACCAGCCTCAAAGGGGTCCTGTCAAAAAGCTGGGTCTTGTATTATCTGGGCAACTGCAGCCTCTAGAAGGCAACTTGAGAGCACAACAAAACATGCATACACCCTCTCCATCCTGTAGAACACAGTGAGCTCCAAATCCCCACCTGGATTCAAGGCTGAATTTAGAGCCTCTTTCTAAAACCGAGAACCGCAACCCTGTCCTGAACACCCCTGAAAAGTTGGTTAAAAACCCAGTCCCCAACACCTGTGTGAATTTCACAGCTCAGGCCCCGTCTTTACTTCTTATTCATTAGCTTGGTGGTCACAGTCTGGGTTTGCTTCTCTGGAGAGGCGAGGGCACCTGTCACTGCAACTGACCCCAGACCCTGCAGAATCAGGTTCACAGCAGAAGCAACTTCCTCCTTGCTTTTGATGCTCCAGAGGGAGTTGTCAACAAGCATGTGTTCGAAGGATGCCGCCGTCTCCTAGAGGGTTCGGGGATTACAGGCTGCATCATGACTGTTCGGAAAGTCTCCAGCTTTCCCCTGCGTTCCAATGGGAGCTACTCCACACTACTTAAGCTACTTCCTAAGTCCTACTCCACACACTTAAGCATGGAACTCCTTGTAGGAAGTAGTGGTTGCATGGGGGGTGTGGCAGGCCACTGATTTCTGTGGCCTTTGGGCTCAGGTCCTAGGAGACAATTCAAATACTTATGGAGATACCAAAACTGTGAGGGATAGTCCTAAAATCTGTGCGGAAAGTCCATGCAGGCAGATATGCAGGCAGACAGACTGATGGGGATTGCCATGTCTAGCGATAGCCACCCCTGTGCAGAAGATCAGAACAAGGCCTATTTAAGTCTCCTATGAACCCTATAGGACGAAAGTGACCCATAAGCCTTTTGCTGGCCTTCTGCGCAGGGACAAATTTGATTCCAATGGGAGTTTGGCACTCCATACTTTTGAGGACCTGGGCCATCATTCCTAAAGCGGTGTGCTAAAAGAGGAGTCTAAACAGGCTAGACTGACCACCAGGGAAGTTGTCGAGCTGACGTTCTCACAGGCAGGTGTCAGGAGGCGGAGGGTAGAATTGACGAGTGAACAGAACGAGCTGCTTTTCCTATTATCCAAGTGAATCTAGGAAACCACCAGAGATAAAACACATCTTTAGAGTTCATCCAGTAAGCAAAGGTCAGCCATGCACAGCGTCCTAGAACCCAGGCTAGCGCAAGTCAGTTTAGCTGCACTAAAGCCAATGGAGCTATATTGATTTACATCAACAGAGGGCACGAATACCTTTAATGTAAGCACTACACTGTCCATAGATTCTAGACCATCCCTTTTAATCTCATCTCTGCCAGGCAGGAAACCCCTGGGAATTAGCATCAAAGCTCTTCACTGACACTTAGAATAGGGGATAACAGTCCCTGGCTCTCACATAGCACTTTTCATCAATGGATCTCAAAGGAGGTCAGCATCATTAGTGTATTTTACAGATGGGGAAACAGAAGCCAGCTCTTCTGAGTCCCACGCTGGTGTTTTATCCACCAGGCCTCCCTGGAATGTATGGGCACTCCAGTGATATTTTCACATCCGCAGAACAATGCTAACTAACTGACCTCGCTGACTTACCTGCTGTGACCCATTCAGACACACCTTCCTGTAGTCATTTACTCTCAAAAAACCTGATTGGCAGTGGAAGGGGATTTCTGTGCAGGGGAAGAAAGTGTTATCATTTGTCCTGGTCATGATGTAAAGCACGTAATGCGGTTTGATTTTTGTTTTTCTTCACCAACTGCGGCCCATTTGTTATTTTTCAAAATAATAAATGTGGGCTTATTTTTATTTGCCTCCTGGCACAGGGTCTCATGTACAAGCTTTTCTCTGCAACCACGAGGACTAGAGTCATAGACTGACAGAAATGCAGGGCTGGAAGGGAGCATAATAGGTCATCTAGTCCAGCCCCTTGCACTGAGGGAGGACCAAACGTTTGCATTCTTTTAATGAAAGAAGAGATTCTTGTGTAATCACCTGACTCCAGGGGCTGGCACTTCAAGTTCAACACCAGCCACCGTGGTACTTGTGATAAAATCACGAAAGTTGGCAACAACTTTGCAATGACTGTAAGCCATTAGGGTCTTGGAGCCAAATTTAGGGCTCTGTGCTGCATCACCCTTAAGTGATGCACAAACTTGTGCTGGCCTCTGCACAGGGGTGAATCCCACCCTGAATTGGAGACCCTTGGATGAAAGATGCTGCAGAACGGCACAGTGTTAGCGTGATGCTTACCCTCACAGACACACTCACTGGTACCAAGGAAAGGCTCTTTTCCAGAGGTGGACCTGAACCCAGGTTCACAGACGCAATGAGAGCTGTTAAAGGGAATACTGGTAGGACCACAGTCTGTGTCGGAGCCACTGCCACTCCCGCTAAATCCATCTTCAATACAAAATGTATCATAAATAGCTGGAAAAATAAAAGAGTCCACATCAGCACAAAAGCGTCAGGTTCTGCTGGCCCTGCCTCTCGGATGCCAGCTTAGACTCTGATGGTGGAGAAGCAGGCAGCAGCAAGGAATCTCACACAGCCCCGGTGATCACGGAACGTTAGAGCTCCTGATATATGCATCCCAAATTGCTATACAGCACTAACTAGCCCAGTTAAGGCGTCTTTCCAATGGGCTTTGGCTCAGGCCCTCACAGAGGAAGGGGAGACATGATTCAAAGAGGCAGGCCCTGGGGAAAAGACATGCCTTCAGCTGGGATGCGGAATGAGCTGGAGTCAGTGAAGTAGTGAGGTTCCAAGGGACTGTTTGGAAGGGATGAGGGGAAGAAGGTTCTTGCAGTCTTAGCAGCCTGGTTGTGGAGCAAGCCAGAGAGGAGGCCAGCAGGAGATGAATAGGCATAAGGAGAGGCTGGAGAAAGACGAGATCTGTGGGATACTTTGGGGCAACTCCAGAGAAGGTCTAAAACACAAGGACCTGAACTCTGGCTGTAGAATTCCCTGGGTGGAGAGGAACTCCTGCACTAGCTACCCCTTTGCCCTCAGTGCAAGGGGAAGGGAGAGGACATAGGCAGAGTTCTGCTGTCCCTTGCCCTGCTGGAACAAGATCCTTTGCAGAGCAAGGGTGGGGTGGAGGGCAATTTTGAGCTGGACCCTGAAAGGAATGGAGAGCCAGTAGGACTGACAAGGATGAGGGTGATGTGATCGGAGATCACGGTTCAGCACCATGTTCTGCTCATACCGAGAGTAGGGCACAGCACAGAGGAGAAAGCTGCAAAGGAAGAGGAGCGACGGCCCAGCTGAGTGTTGCAGTGGAGCTGGAATCGAGGGCAGGGTTTGGGGGCTAGGTTGCAAGGGGGAGCAAGAGATGTGCAGACACAGAAGACGTGGGGATGGGAGAGTCCGGACCGGAGTTAAGGATGATGGCTTGGACACAAGTGGTGGAAGTGAGCAGACAGTGTGAGTCGAGGAGAGGAGATGGGTGCCACTGTCTTTCAAGGAAAGCTTGTCTGTCTTGGAGGAACGAACAAGGAGAGGGAGTGTTGAGAGACGTATTTGCAAGGACAGTGGATCTAATAAAATGAGTCACTGGGTAAAGCTCAAAGAGAGACGCTAAGGTAGGAAAGTGCTTATGATTCAAGGGAAAGATGTGGGGAAAACAGTCAACCTCCAGCCCCTTAAAGGCCCTGGGGAGGAAGTCCCTGATCTCCAGGGGTTAGGCTACCAGGCCATCCGAGGACAAATGTAGGGAAGTGGGGGTGTGGTCGCCAGCATTGCCAACCCCAAGCAGTCAAAGACCCCAAAATCATGAGATCAGCTGAGAAATCATGAGATTTTTCAAAATAAATGTGGGGTTATTTTTGTTTGCCTCCTGGCACAGGGTCTCATGTACAAGCTTTTCTCTGCAACCACGAGGGCTAGAATCATAGACTCACAGAAATGCAGGGCTGGAAGGGAGCATAATAGGTCATCTAGTCCAGCCCCTTGCACTGAGAGAGGACCAAACACTTGCATTCTTTTAATGAAAGAAGAGATTCTTGTGTAATCACCTGGCTCCAGGGGCTGGCACTTCAAGTTCAACACCAGCCACCGTGGTACTTGTGATAAAATCACGAAAGTTGGCAACAACTTTGCAATGACTAAGCCGTTAAGGCCAAGTTGTACATCTCATCCAAAAAAATGGTGCCTTCAGCAATATACTGCATTTCACTGCAGCATGGAACCACCGGGCAAGGAGAGTATGGGGGGAGCATGGGATGGAAGACAGACTTATTCTGCCACAGGTTCGTGAAAATGTTTTCCTCTCCCCCAGGCTGCTATACCTGGTCTTGTACTCACCTAGAAGAAAGCAGTGGGGTCTGCTCCTCATGGTGCTGCTGGGATGTGTTAATATGTCATCCGCTCCAAAGCATGAAGGAACTTCAAACTGCTGATAGTGGCTTTTATATAGGATAAAAATTGCTTTCATTCACTTCCGCAAATTCTGAGGCTTTCTTGTAGAAACATTCATTATATGGATTCTGTCTTCTAATCTCTCTGTACAGTAGCTAGCCATCTGTCTGCCTCATTGTTCAGTAGATAAGAGGGTTTCTTCTCTCATGTCCACCATTGCAGAATGAAGTCCAAGCAGCTGCAGCTTTTTAAGGTTTTCAAAAACTCAGTTTTTTAGTGAATGATTTTAAAGGAAATCGTAAGCTGGAGCACAGTGAAAACTGCAGCGTGAAAGGAAATGGAATACTTGTCCTTAATTTCAAATGTTCTCGCTGGGGCGGAAAATCATTGCAGGTCAACTGTTTTCACAGAGACTTTTGATTTTGATGCAATGTAGTTTTCCATGGAAAAGCATTTTGGTGGAAAGTTTGCAACCAGCTCGAATAATGTGCATTCGGGGCCTTAAAAAGTATTGTAATGCACAGGCACCAGAAGGCAGGGTCAAATTCATGGAAGCAGGCTTAACTGTGGCTTTCCAGAGTTCTAAGTACTTCACTTTGCAGTCAGTAGCTTCTTGGTACTGCTTTGGAGCCTGTCAAGATGCCCTAATGGGGCATCTTAGTATGCCTTTAGCATGGGGGAAATCCCTGCCTGGCCTCCCCTCCTTCTGACATAGGTGTATTGGAGGTGTATCTGGAAGCAGAGATGTGGCCAAAACATGGGCTGGAGTCTCATGGCCCCCAGATATTTTAAGAACCCCTTGTGAGCCCATTACATGGATGTAAGTTAGAGCAGGTCTGAGGCTGCTCTAACTTACCCTAGAGTCCAGAGGTGTCCCCAGGAGCTCCAGAGGACTGCCTCTCCAGTTTCAGTCCTGCACTGAGTGCACTTCATTCAGGCCTCAGCATGAAAATCACAGCATCTGATTGTGTCTACACTGCACACTAAGATTCAGATTTGAGCCTCCCTTCTGTCTACTGCACACACAATTTAGTCTGACTTGGGTCATTAAGCACGTAGGACCCCTGCGAAGGGGGTGGGTCAGAGCCTGAGTGCCACTGTGACTTGGATCTAAGTCTGTCATTTTGCAGTGTGGACGCAAGTCAAGACACGGACCTGAGTCAGAAGGTCTGCATCGTGCAGTATGGACGTGGTACCACGGCTCTGAGACCTTGATCCAGCAATTGTCATCCCAGGTTCACAATACAGTGTGGACACTCAAGAACGCGCTTGGACACACTGAATCCATAAGCCCAGGTCCCACAGACCCAGGTTTACAATGCAGTGGAGACATAGCCTGCAGCAATTAATTTTGGTTTGATGGGAGTGACAGGAAAATGGGAGTGGAGAGAGAGTAAGAGGGTGTCTTAAAGTATAGATACTGAGAGCTGTTCAAATGCTTCCTCACCAGTTGGGGCCAGCACATTTCAGACCAGAAATAAATGTGTCCTATGTTTATTAAAAAAAAAAAAGGAAATTAGGGGAATTCCTGGTTTGGCTTTTACATTTGGTCATTATGTGATTGATCGGCAGCTAGTATCACAACTTTCCCTGGTGATTGGCAGTTCTGCCTTTAAGTGACAAGCACAGACTCTTTTTTCCCCTCATTTGTGCAAGAAATCAGCCCAATGAATTAATTAGTTCTATGTCGGGCTGGTTCCAGGGCCCCGTTCACTCTCAGAGACCAGCAGACTTCATGTGTGATAAAGAGGAAGAGAGCTTAGGCGGTAAACTAGCAACCAAGAAGTCTCTAACTATTAATTACTGAGCTATTTCTATCCCTGGAACAGGAAAGCTTAGAAACAGAGAACTACAGTGTATCTCCAATTGCATGATGGGTCAGTCTGGCAGAATTTGATTTTTATATGTATTATATTGCATATGAATTTTGACAGATAATATTGAGATTCAACAAATTAAGGCTTTGTGACCCTTAAGACACAAATTGTCACCATCACCAGTCAATATATACAAAGTAAATATCCTTAATTCAAACTCTAATAAATTCTTGAGCAAGTTTTTTTTTACTGTATCTGTAAATTTAGATTATCAATGGGAATTTTTTTGGTCAGTTTGAATGTGTATGGTGAAATAAATAGCCAAACTGATAAAAATCTAACCCTCTGAAGCCTATCTATGGGTAATACGCTAGGGGCTGTTATGTGATGGTGACAAAAATCAGATATTAGCGTTTTGAAGCTTCATGAGACACTTTCTCCACATCCTCTGTTTTCTTAATTCTCCTTTTCTCCCTCTCTCTACAACATCCCTTGATTTTATGGTGCTGTCTATCAGTTAAGTACTGATACAATACTCATGAGCAGAGCATCTGAAAATCTCTTTCACTAATGGACCACTTTGTTGGACCAGCATAATGATTTTTCTTTCTATAAAATTGTAAATTTTTTGTCACCCTTTGCCACTTGTGGATCCCAGCGTTGTCGACTCATGATTTTATAGTCTAATATTTGGCGTTTTCCTTAAAGTCCCAACTCCTGGAGTCAAGATTATACCAGATTATACAGCTTCCGTTTAATAAGAAAAAGGAAGTTTCTAGTTCTCTTGGCTGTGCAGAAAAGCTTGAAATGTGACCCCAGGATGACCTAAAGGCTCTAAAACTGATAGGCAAATGTATTAATTTAAAATTTTAAAAATCTCATGATGTTTAAATCAAACTCATGATCTTTTGAGGCCCACCTCATTATTTTTGAACACCTGGGGTTGACAGTACTGGGAACTCCCAAGATCTACAAATTAAGAGAGGGCAACCCTTGGCTTCTTCTGAAAGGGGACAACCGCCTCCCATCACCGACACACACGTACACACACCAGTGGAGGGGTTCCTAGGAAGTTCCAGAAACTGAAACTCTCTCCTGTCGGGGTTATTCCCATTCAGAATGGGGCCCTAAAAAGGATCTTGCCTGGTGTGTCAAAAAGGAAACCCAGAGAAACTCCTCCTACAACCTCAGCTGAAGCCACTGGAAAGAATGTGAAAGAGCTTTTTCTCATCTGTGAGAAAGGAACATTTCTGTGATCCTTGCTCAGTGAGGAAAGGTGATCCTGTGGTCAAGGCAGCATCTTGGGAGGCAGGAGATCTGGTTTTCACTCCCAGCTTTGCTACAGATTGGATGCATCAGCCAAGCCACTCCAATCTCTCTATGCCTCAGTTTCCCCACCTGTAAAATAAGGATGACCCTTCCCATCTCCATAGAAGGGGGCAGTGTGACTCAATCTCTTAGTGCTTGGATTAAATTCAGATGGAAGGAGTTAGAGAAATGGAAAGGATTTCCATTTTGCTTCCCAGATGCCCAAGAAGCATGCAAATCCAAGGCTCATTAGGGCCGAAATATGGCCTATTGCAACATTTACTCATTTTTGGCCATTCCTGAATCAACGTATTTTGCTCAAGAGGAAGAAATCTAAGGCATTTCCTGTAACCTTTCCCTTTGTTGCCCTCTTGGTTATGACTATTTAGACATTGTTTTAAACGTTGACTGGTTTGAGGGAGAATTTGGATCCAAAAAAGTCATAGCAAGTGGCTTTGATGATAATACCTCTTCTGATTTAGGACTGATGTAAACTGAGCATGTGCACGCCACTGCAGCTGCCGGCGAGGGATCCAGCTCTACCACTAGGATCCATGCCGATGGAGCCTTGCTCATTGCAGCCAACGGGGCGGGCACAAGAGCCTGCCAGCGTGACTCTGATTGCCGGATCCAGATGGAGAGATGGGCTCAAGAGTAAAAGGCTGCTATAACAGCTGTACAGTAATGTCACTGTAGAGCCACGAGATCTCCTCACCTTATTATCCTTCATGAGCCTGGCCAGATTTAAAGCGAGCGCAACCCACTTGCAGAATGAATAGCGGGTAGTGGATGCTTAACGGAGGTGCAGCCAAAGGTTAACCACAGCAGGGCAGTGGGTTGAGAGTAAAGTCGCTGTAGGCCTGTACCTTAGAAGGGTGTGAATTGGGTAGCGGGAGATGTAAAGTGGATGCACAGAGGATGCATGGTGCAAATGCTGAACTTGGTAAGATGCCTGCTAGAGCACCGTGCTGCAGGGTTTTTGCTGATCAGCAGAGGAGTTAACAGGACAAAAAAGAAGGGAGGACCCGCTGCGGTGGCAAGGGGATGTACAAAGGCTCTGTTTGAGTGGGGAAAGGAAGGCTCATTGGGAAAATACACCGAGCTCTGCTCCAGAGCATGCTGGCTCCAGTGTACATCCTGTGCCTAGCACTGCTCTATATTGCCTTCTCCTCCTGTCGTATGTGCTGCGAGACGCATAGCCTTGGTAACCCCATCAGGGAAATGGCGTGTTAGGAAGTCGTGGGAGGGAGCGGTCTGGGGAGGGATGGAGGTGGCCAAGGACTCCAAAGTGTGCATGAAGGAAGATCAGTGATGGGGGTGCAGAGCGGGAGGGGGGAGGGAAAGGGTGCCAAAGCCCCTAATTTGTGGGCTAACCCACTGCCCCCCTGTACCTAAGGGCTCTCCACCTTAGCCAGTGAGCCTTTCCTCTGGCTCAAAGTCCACACAAAAGGTGGGTTGTGTTGTATTAGTGCATGTATTGAGTTGTATTCCCAGAATGATGGGTCCAGAACAGCAGTGAGTGCTAGGGAAGTCAGGATCTGGCATCTAGCCCAAGCTGGAACCAAGAGAACAAACTGCCAGAATGGGATCTGATTCCTAATCTGGACTTTGTGAATTGGGCCTCCATCTCTCTGGGAACCAATTTTAGCAAAGCGCTTGCAGAGCTAAGATTTGTCCTGGAGCACCACCTAGTGAGCACATGGGGGGACTGCAGTTGTGTTACAAAATAAGCACTGAAGTCTTGCCCATAAAGTGATAGACAAGTCATAGCTAGATATAGAAAACAATCATACCTAGCTCTGCATCAGCGGATCTGAAAGCACTGTACAAAGCAGGTCAGCATCATAACCCCCATTTTACAGACAGGGAAATTGAGGCATAAAGAGAGGCAGTGACTTGCCCAAGGTCACCCAGCAGGTCTTCGGCCAAGCCAGGCCTTCTGAGTCCTATTCCAGTGCTCTAACCATTAGGAACACTCTTCTTGATGAGAAAAATCCATATTCCCCTATAACCATCCATAAAGTCAGTTCATAAAAGCCATTACCCCAGCCTCAATGGGTGTGCAGACACACTCAGTTATTGATGAGTCCCAGTAAATCCTCTTTCTTGGAACCCTCCAGGCATGGCCATTCCTCCCCAGCCTCCATCCATCATACCCAAGGCACGCATGCAATGTTAATCAGGCTCTTTTTACAAGGATGCCAGACAACTCACTCAAGGACAGCAATTACTCAATGCTGTCATCTCAGAGAAGCCGAAAAGCACAGGGGCCAATTGGCTGGGGCAACCAGGCATCAGTGTGAGCCTATGTCATCGATTTCCCCAGAACATGGCACACTGGTAAACAGTAACCACTCCTCTTTACTTTCCTCTCCTTTTGTACTCAGGCGTGTCATGTACGTTGGATGGACACAGAGATCATCTACCCAGCATACAGCACTGGGAATAGAACTGTCACACGAGCACACTTCATGGGTTCTCTGATCTCTGCATGGGCCGCACTTAAGTAAGGCCTTTCAGTAAGGCCTGGTCAATTATTCTGTTTCAAACAATGATGCTTTAAAGGGCAAAAAAATGAGTCCGAGAAGGTGGTTTACAATTTAGTTCAGTGAGAGTTTCTTGGCATGCTACACTGGGCAACTGGTGCTCTCATAGAGTTATGGTGAGTCTTGCAATATTTGGCATATTTCTTAAAGCACCAGCTTCTGGAGTCAGGTGGTTCCAGGAAACTCTCAGCTTTCATTAAAAAAAAAAGTTGGTTTCCAGCCCTCCTGGTTGCAGAGAATAACTATGAAAATAATGACCCAAGTGCGCCCTAAATGCTCAGAAAACAAAAGGTCCCCAGATTTAAAAAAAACAAAACAATAATGATTTTTAAGACAATCGCATGTTTCAGGAGCTTGAATGATGATTTTTGAATGCTTGGGATTGGTCATGGTGATAAGAGTAAAAAAAAAAAAAGACACAGTTGCTTCATGTATATCCAAATCAAATAGGAGGAGCTACACACTGTGCTTGAGAATCAATCCCCCGTGCCTGGCATTGTCCATTCCTGACCACGTCGACATCGAAGCACACAACAAAGGAGAGTCAGTATTGTCATCGCATTCTACACATGGGGAAACTGAGGCACAGAGTGACTTTCTTAAGGGCCACATAGGAACAGAACTCTCGAATCCTCACTCTCCATTCCTTTGGTCTAATCATAATTGCACCTTGTCTTGTTTGTTTTTGATGAGATGTGTGGGGTTTTTTTTTTTTTTTTGGACTGGTGGTAATTTGAGGGGATTGCTCACACTCTCTCTTATTTCGGATGCTGGCGTAGAAAACGTCTCTGTTCCTTCCAGTCTCTGCTTCATCACATTTGTGGAGCAGTCACTCCCACATGGCTCTGAGATATGCTTTCTGTCTCCCACTTTGCAGTTATTGGGATTTGACCTTAGTTTTGCACATTTCACTGTAGCAAGGCTGTCAACACCCATAGGGCCAAACCTCCAACAGGCGTAGATGACTGTAGCTTCATCCAAATCAATAGCGCTACTCTGATTGACACCCCATTCTGCGGCTCTAGCCCCTAGCATCTGTTACATTACACAGTCATCCTGTTGCAATCATAGCCGGTTAAATATTCAGCAGGAGAGTTTTCTTCCCTCACATTATGCAGTCCTGTGAATCTCCCAGGAAGTCACATGGGAACCAGCCAACCCTGGAACAGGAGAAAATAGGATCAGTGGCAGTCCCTGTATCTGCATACTAGTGGCATCAGCCAAGGTCAGACAGGTTCCGCCAATGCCATGGAGAGCGGCCTTTCACATCAACCAAATGTGAAGCTGCTGTTGATTTCCACCCCCAGCATTCCCTTATTCTTGCCAAGCACATCTGATGCTGCGGCCTTGAAGGTGGTCTCTTTGCAGGAATTTCCAGGGCTGCTGTCTTTTGCCTACATCCTCATTACTCTCCGTTTGGTTTTGTTGGTATTGCCCACTGAAGGATTGATGGTGTTTGCTCCAGGGTTTCCTTCTTGGTCCCTCGCTATTTATCCTGTTTGCTTTGGAGGTCAGAGTTTTTAGTTCATCCTGGCCAGCGATCACGTGTCGGCAGATGACATCTCATTTATCTTCCTTTCTCACTTCACTGATTCTGCTAATGAAATTCTGAGCATGGCCCCATGTTTCCTTGACTGAGATAACGGGCCACCTCTGGAGGGACTTAAGTTGCTCAAATAAGTGTTATTCACACATGGTTCCTCTTGTGGTGATTTTTATACACAGTTTTCACTGCTGCAGTTCAGGAACCTGCAGGTTGGAAGATGTCTATCCTGGAGTGAATCAAATCACTCTCAAAAACCTTCCCCTGCTTTACTATTTTGGGTATCTTGCTATCAGTATTATTTGTATTGTGGTAGCATTTAGGAGTCCCTGTGGTGGACCAGGACCCCATTGTGCTAGGTGCTGTACAAACACAGAACAAGCAGGAAGCCCCTGCCCTAAGTGCTTTCAGTCTAAATCTTCCCTCTGTTTCCTAATGCCAGCGGAGAGTCTTCAGTGGTTTACGGCTGGTTGTAATTCACGTTCTGCAGCCATTTCATTTTAAATGAGCCAAAAAAATTGCAAATGATATGCAAAGTGCCTGCCAATTTGCTTGATCGAGACGGAACTGGCCAGTGTGTTTACCGCTTGCCTGGATTTGTTTACCACTAGATGAAAGCATTTTACGGTGGCAGGCCCACTGACAGCAATTCCGCGCCCCAGGGTAGAACAGTCCCGTCCCGCCTCTTCTGCCCACAGTCCCACCATGCTCCATGCTCCATCCAGACCTCACCCCCTCCCCCACTGTGCACAGAAGAGGCCTAGCGCCTAGGCCCTTTTAAATTGCCAGGCCCTGGGCAATTGTGCCCCCCTCCACCTTCTGCAGGTCTGGCTGTGTGGATCTGAAAAACTTGGGAAGACTCCTCAGGTTGCTGATGGCTGGAGGTTTAGGACCCATCTAAAGGGAGGCAGCAGTGTGCATGCCCCAAGGCAGAAATGTAGGCACCAAGAGAACCGTCACCCCAAAAACTGAGGTACAGAATGAGTTTAAGCATGTGCAGGGTTCAGCAGAAGTTTTGCAGATCACAGTGGGGCCAAAACTGGGACATGGGCATCTAAGCACCTTGGTGGATCAGGGTCCACGTCTCTTTCTATTGATGTTACTTGTCTTTGCATCAGGCCCTATGCTCTCTTGGTAAGATCAAGCCACATATAGAAGAGAAAAGGTGCATACAATGGGCTTTAATTAAGACCTGATTGAGGATTGATGTCATGTACTTATTTAATAAAGAGCCTGATTCCCCAATCACTCCCTCTGATGTAAATCAGGAGTAACTATATTTACATCAATAGAAATCCACCAGCACATATGAAGGATGAAAGGAGAAGCAGACTACATACATTTCCTCAAGAAGAACTGTCTCCTTTGAGACATCTCCTTGGGAATTTGCCCATTGTCTGATTCAAATGTAAGAGAGATTTCAATGTGGATATCCATCACCATTCACCAAAGATAACCACAAGGCAGCTCAGCTTAAAAATAGTAAGCAGCGCACCCAAGACAAAGGCAGATATTGTTGAAGTGTTCTTTCCGGAGCCCGTCATCTGTCACAGTGAGAAAAGTGCTTCTGAACAGGTCTAAAGCTCACCACAGAACCACTGCAACACTGGAGGTGCTGTTAGGACAGCTCCATCCATTATTGTTATGGGCTATAGGAGTCCTCACTGATTTAATAAAGTAACGCAGTGGGGGTCACTGAGTTTCATCTTAGAGATGGGCCACCTGGCTGGTTTGTTTCATGAGATCATTTCTCCCTGCCATGAAACATTGTTTACAGCAGCTGTCAGTTGTTGGTCTGCCCACCGCCCCAACTCTTGGTTGCTTCTTTTCTTTAGCTCTGGGTGAAAGTGAAAAGCCAAGAGCCCAGACAGAATTATGGGGAAGTGTCGAAAAGTTTGGATGTTTTCCCAAATCCCCCCAAAACATCACAGAGCAGTTGCTTTCTTCCACGGAGATCTTGCTGGGTGCACAATGCCTGTGGGCAGAGCCATCCTCCTCTGGGCCAGCCGTGTTCCCAGAATAGGTTAGAGCAGCCTAGTGTCTGCTCGAACTTACGCTGGCTAGCAGTATCTCTAAGTGGCTGTACGCCGCGTGGGAAGAGCTGAACTGCAGCACATCCCCCCTTTTCACTGCAACATCAAAGCTCGATGGCTGGGAAC
The DNA here is from genome assembly GCA_007922155.1 of Mesoclemmys tuberculata. Classification (NCBI taxonomy): domain Eukaryota; kingdom Metazoa; phylum Chordata; order Testudines; family Chelidae; genus Mesoclemmys; species Mesoclemmys tuberculata. The sequence continues at coordinate 4,595,683 of ML677025.1, forward strand.
GCTGGTTTTGCAGCAGCACCAGCTGCCACTTTGTTCCTGGAGCAATCAGCCAGTAATAGCCAGAGGTGAAGACTCCATAGCCCTTTACCAGTCCTCTGCACCCTGCCTCCTATTTTCACCTTGCACCTCTCCCTAGTGTTCACAGCATGTGGATGCAGACCGAAAGAAGCAGCGGGGGGATGCTAACATGCACTCACGCTGCCCCAGCATTCCCCTGCTCCGTGCATGGAGTGGCTCAGGTTAGAAATCAAGTTAATTAGGGAATCAGCCTGACACCAGTGTCAGCAATTCCTCCTATCAAGCCTTGTTTGCAGGAATTCAGACCCTGGATATGAAGTTGGCCAGAGCAGATGGTGGGGATCTGAGCTCTGTCCTTACCCAGAATGCAAGGTCAGGAAAGGATGGATAACCCCGCAGTTCAGGCAATAGGTGGGGACACAGGAGACCTGGCTACAATTCCTTGCTCTACTACCTTCCCTGCAGGAGGGTGGGTAAGTCACTCGGGGCCCGAATTTTAAAGGCATTCAGGCACCAAGGATTCAGTGGGAGATTGGCACCTAAACACCCTGGCCCTTGGTCTCTCTGTGCCTCAGTTCCCCATCTGTAAAATAGGACTGCCCTATGAGGATAAATACTTTGAGGAGTATGAGGCCTTCAGTGACGATGGTGATGTGGCCCTGTAAGTATCTTAGATTGACAGGATGGAGCCCGAAGCCTGCTCAGAAGAGGAGACAGGTTCTTGCACATCCCCCTACACTATGATGGGGTCTAAATTGTACCTCTCCCCTTTGTATTTTCATCCTTGATTGGGAAGCGGAAGAAAAAGGGTTGGAGCGTTCCGAGTGGCCATCGGGGGTGCCCTCCCGCTGTCCGATTGAAGCTGCCTGGCGCAAAGTGCATCGACATGAGGTGAGCCGGGATGAGAGGAGGACTTGGAGCGCAAGGGCTCCCTGATTCTACATCAAGGAGACACTAAGACGCAGCCATCATAGGAGTCAGACTGAAAAGGAGCACAGAGCTCTCCTTAGAGGGAGGAGAATTCTGTTTAATCCTGTCCCAGCCACACCCCACCTGATATCTGGAAAAATCTGGAGTCTAATCAAGTCCCAGCTATGCTGCAGATATGCCTAGCTGCATACATGCCAGTGCTGACTGCTCCATCTGGAGAAGTGATCGTGTGCTGTTCCTTACAAGGCTACACTATACGGAGAGCATTCCTCTTTTTCTTGGGGCTCTCTCTTTCTCCAGGTTTCGTTTTTTCTCTCCTCCATTATACACCAACAGGGGTTATGAGGGGTCTCTGCTTTTGCTTTAGAACAGGCCCTGGTGAACAACATCCTGAACAACTGATTTTTCCTGAGGAAATATTGTTGAGGATCTGTCAGCTTTGGAGTTTTTAGCATGTTAACTGATTGCCAATTAGCTTGGGACATGCAACACATTTGTGAATACTAGTTGTGGATAATTTGCACACATTTGATCAAGGCTATAAATAGTGTTCTTTACCTTAGGGATCAATCCAGGCCCAGTAAACCACAAATTTTTATCACCTGAAACAAACTTCTGCAGCATATCCAGACAGGCAATCAATTAATTCTCCCTGCAAGACAAGCCTTTGGCAAGAGTGTCACATGCTGACATTTCGTTGTGGGGGGAGGAGGGGCCTATTGAATCTCTGCTGATTTTCAGTGGGGCTTCCCAGACCCTCAGGTCAAAAACAGCTTCTTGGAAATAGGAAGCATCCTTTGAAACCAGCTGCACTGATTGACTGTCAGAGGCGGTACCTCTGGAGTAGTACTGTGTACCAGCTATATCTTGGAAAAGGAAGAGGCTTATGGTAAAGAGAGCACAGGATGCAGAACCAAATCCACAAAGGGACTTAAGAATCACAATATCTAGCTTTTTGGTGCCCAGTCACCCAGCAGAATTCACAATGCCTGAGTTAGGTGCCCAGGATCCCTAGACGGCTCATGGGGCAAGAGAGACGCACCTAAGAATGGGGTTCACACAAGCCAGGATGCAAATCTGTGGAGCTGTCCCAGCTATCCAATGGGAGATGCTGAGGAGAGGGGTGTATCCTAAGTCCTACCCTTCTCAGGAAGTTTTGCCTAAATTCTTTTGTGGATCTGGGCCCTGGGAGCGAGGAGATGCTGAGGGAAATCCTGGTTCTACTGAGGTCAACAGCAAAACTCCCATTGACTTCAAGGGTCCAGGATTTTACCCCTGGATTCTAATCTTGGCTCTGCCATTCTGTCTGAGAACAGCACCCAGGGGTGCTGTGTGTGCTTCCTTTCGCAGATACCCAGCTCTCTCCTAACCCAGCCTCCTTCCCCCACTACTTGGGGAAGGTTTGCACCCTTGGGGAGTACACCCTGTTCTCTGAAGAGCACAGAAGTGCAATTCCAGCCACTGCCAGCAAGGGGCGGTAATGCTAAAGAAGAAAGCTGCTTGCACCGTTTCCTACCGTGCATGCTTTCCTGGGGGCCAGGTACAATGCAGTCTAGTATGCTGAGAAATTCCTGTTTTGTGGCTGCCTGTTTTCTGAATTTTCACCTCAAACATCCCTCCCACGGTGGCCCAGAAACAAGCAATCATGACAATCACGTGACACACCTTAACATGGACCAGTTAGGTCTGTCAAACTGATCTTCACACAAGAGCTGCACATTTGAATTTAACTAGCGAGCAAGACGAGATAATGTGCTCTCTAAGAGATCTGTCACATCTTTGATTCACCAGTGCGTGCCACACAGCAGCATCGCGTCCTTCTGCTTTGACACTGAAAGCAACAGGATTACATTGGAGCATTAATTCTGGCGCAAGAGTATAACAATAGTGGAGGAGTTATTTCCCCACAACTACACGTACACACGCCAGAATCAGCAGGCCTGATTGTTCTCATTTATCTCAGTGTAAATTAGGAGCCATACGACTGATCCCCATACTTGTCTCACCCTGGGGTAAAGCGGGACTAACTCCATTGGGCCTAATTCTTAGGGTTGCACCTATTGTCCCTTCTTTGAGGTGGCCGCCCTGGGAAATCCGTAAGGGTTCTCAGTGCACACTGCCAGCTGTGCAAATGTGCAGACTTAGGATCCTCCCAGATGTTCTGGAGTTTGTACCTCGGAGGTGGCAGCCCTACCAATTCCTTTAGAAAGATTTTAGTTTGGACGTTTCAAATGGAAACATTTCAACTTTTTCATTTTAAACTCTGTTCTGGCTACAAATATTTTAAAGGGTGAAAAACACCCGAAAACAACCCAAAACCCAAATATTTGAAAAAAAATGTTTCCATTTGAACCAAACTGGTTTTTCAGTTCAGCTTCTGAATCTAAAGGCCAGTCATTCACTCAGCTCTAGACACTACAAAGTCACTTAGAGCAGCCAATTGGCCTGTGATTGGGCTGAGGATCGAGATGGCTGAGAGCTACTTTTCCCCTTTCGCTACCCCAGATTCCGCACTGGTCACAGCTCTGCTGCATTGAGGAGATGGTCCAGAGTGCAGAAGCAAAGAAGACATGGGGGAGTCCGAGAGTACAGAGGCCTTGAGGAAAAGAGAGATGGGGAGTAAGCAATGCCCCCCCATCTCCAGCCATGCACAGCACTCTTTTCATGCACACTTTTGCACATCAATAAATGACAATAAAACTTACAAGCTTGTGGAGAGTCAGTCCCAAGGTGTGAGGTACTGAAGAATCGGTTCCTCTCTCCTTTGAACATCCATCCACTTATGGCCGACCCTGTTAACATTCACAGCCCTTCCTTCCAGCAATGTGGCCTAGTGGCTCATGCCCTGGATTGGGCCTCAGCCAAGCTGTGTTCTGTTCCTATCACTGCCACTGCCCTGTTCGGTGACTATGGGTGAATCACTTCACCTGTCTTGTCTGTTTCCTTGTCTATAAATTGGGGATAAGGAAGCTGACCTCATTTGAGAAGCGTTTTGAGCTCTACCACAGAAAAGAGAGGGATTACCTTTACTCTCTACCACATAGACTCACATGAGGAAACAAGTTTAGATATCCAAGCGGAAGAGCAAAATGCTGAGCATTGGATAATGAAATAGGCTGGTGGGCAGGGAAGAGAGATAAGAAAGACCATGTTTATTTGAACGGCTGCAAGAGATTGGAGGATTGCAAAATGTCTACCCAAAAAAAGCAAACTGTTTCTTTTTAAATTACACAGTGCTGACGGTTTACACCCAATTTGTTTATCAAATCCATTCGGATACCAGGCAGTCCTTTCAAACCCAGGACCTGTCATCATTTCCTGGGCTTGTCAGGGGAACAACCCCCATTGGTTTTGTTCAAGGACTCCGTGCTGCCATTGGCCGCAGCCACACTAGTAAGTATTTTCTCCACCTCCCTGGGGAGAATTTGTTTCTCTTCGTTCTCCGTCTCTCTGTGGTAGAAATAATTAAAATTGGAGACGATGACTGGGACAGGAAGGGCGATGGTTAACACCCCTGCAATAGCACACAGGGTCCCCACGATCTTGCCGCCCAAGGTGATCGGGCACATGTCTCCATAGCCGACAGTTGTCATGGTGACCACGGCCCACCAGAACCCATCTGGGATGCTGGAGAAATGAGACTGTGGCTCATCCACCTCTGCAAAGTAGATGGCGCTGGAGAAGAGGATGACTCCGATGAAGAGGAAGAAGATGAGCAAGCCCAGCTCCCGCATGCTGGCCTTGAGGGTCTGCCCCAGGATCTGCAGGCCCTTGGAGTGCCGCGAGAGCTTGAAGATGCGGAAGACCCTGACCAGGCGGATGATCCTCAGAATGGCCAGAGACATATTCTGCTGCCCGTTGAGTTCGCTCTGCTGGATCAGCTCAGTGGTGAGGGTCACGAAGTAGGGAATGATGGACACTATGTCGATGATGTTCATGATGTTCCTGAAGAACTCGGCTTTGCTGGGGCAGACAACAAATCTGAAAAAGAGCTCAAAAGAGAACCAGATGATGCAGGCAGTTTCTATGACAAAGAAGGGGTCTGTGAAGGTGCTGGGGGCCATGATGGCTTTGGTTAAGTTGCTAGTGGTGTCCTTGATGGCCTTAAACTCCCGTTCCTCCCTGAACTCGGGCAAGGTCTCCACGCAGAAGATGATGATGGAAATGACGATGACCAGGACTGAGACCAAAGCTACACCCCTGGCTGCACTGGAGCTCTCGGGGTACTCAAATAGCAGCCAGAACTGCCTGTGGAAGTCGTTGGTGGGCAGAAGAGTCTCAGGATCCTTGATGAACCCTTCATCTTCCCTGAACTGGTCCATGGCTTCGTTGCCCAGCTCATAGAAGGTGATTTCATCAGCAAAAACATCTATGGGGACATTGGCCGGGCGCCGGATTTTGCCACCGGACTGGTAATAGTAGAGGATCCCATCGAAACTGGGTCTGTTCCTGTCGAAGAAATACTCGTTCCTCATGGAGTCAAAGTAGCGTATCCGCTTCTCCGGGTCCCCGAGAAGCGTCTCTGGGAACTGATTGAGGGTTTTGAGCTGTGTCTCGAACCTCAGCCCAGCAATGTTGATGATGACTCTCTGCTCACCCTCGTTCATGCCCTCCCTCTCCCCCATCAAGTGCTCGCCAAATTCGGCCGACAACTTGGAGAAAATGGTCTCATTGTTGGTGTTCTCGCTATTGATGAGGATTCTCCAGTTGGGCCAGAGGCTGGCACAGCTGGGGCGCCCCTTCTGCAATGGGCTGGTGGTGCTGATGTCGTTTGAATAACAGGGATCTTCCGTTATCTCGTCAGCATTGTTGAAACTGACTAGTGCTACCTCCATCTCCTTCCAACTGGACACGTCCATCATACAGTAATCAGATCAGCAGCATAAATCCCAGGGTCAGATACCAGCAGCTTACGTCTTTCCCACGCTCTGACGATCTGCAAGCAAACAGACAGAGAGACGGAGATGAATTATGCGTAGGTGTGTCACTTTCTTGCATGCAAAGAATAAAATAGATCTCAGACCAGGATACCTTTTTTTATTTTAAACAAAAATTAATTGTACTTAGTGATAATACTTCTATGATTTCTTTCAACCAAGGACTCTGCAGGGTGCTTTCCATGCATTCATGATTGCCTTTCACCTTTACAATACAGCTTACCCAAAGGCACGTCAGTCGCAGAGCATGGAATGGAACCCCGGAGTCCTGGTTGGCAGCCCCCTCCCCCAGCAACGTAATATTCCTTTTGGAACACCGATTATCAAAACCCAGATTGACTGACTCCAGCTCACAGGACGTGGAAAATAGCAGTGTGGACATTCCCGCTGGGGCTGGAGCCTAGGCTCTGAAAACCAACCGGCGAGGGTCTCTGAGTCCAGGCTCCAGCCCCTGCAGGTGTGTCTACACTGCTACGTTTAGCAGGGGCTCAGGTTAGTGTTCTGTTTAGTTGGGTGGGGCAGCGATCAGCAGCTTTTGCCTCCTAGGAAAAAAAAAACACATAAGAGGCAGTTCTGGACTAATCGGCCCCTAATGGAAGTTTCCTCCTAATGTGCCAATAGTTACAGATTGTTTTTTTTCCTAATGAGACTGATGCACATCAGCACCCAGTGATGCAAACATCTTTTATTTTTCTGGTTTGGTGCAAATTGTTTCCCTACAGAACTCCGAGGTGTCAGTGATGAAAGGCTGCTTAATATATATGCATTGGTGCCACCCTCCCGAAGCAGTTACTCCTGGCCTCTTTATTTACTCACACCTGATCTACGCCTAAAACTTGGGTGTGAGTAAATAAAGAGGTCAGGAGTAATTTAACACATTGCTTTGGAGTGTTAAAAATTCACACCCCTGAGAGTCGTAATTAAACTGACCTAAGCCCCAGGGCAGACCCCATGAAGCCGACAAAAGAATGCTTCCATCATCCTTTCTACTGTCTCTCAGAGGGGTGGCTTTACTACAATGATGGAAAAACGCCTTCTGTCACTGTCATAAGTGTCTACACAGAAACAGCGCAGCTGCGGTGCTGCTGTAGTGTTTCTAGTGAAGACATACCCTCAACTTCGATCGCTCTTTTGAACAGCCCCTTTCTGAAATCTCTGAAACCCCCATGTGCAGGACTAAGGAGGTTGTGACTTCTGATGCCTAGAGCAGCAGATTAGCCGTTCTTTTCCTGGTCTGACAGTATCTTGCTGTGTGACTTTGCGTAAATCACTTAGGCTAAAATTTTCAATTCCCCACTAGTTTTGAGTCCCAACTCAATGTGTCAGTCTAGCATGTGATTTTCAGAGCAGCAGTTCAGCTATCCCTCCCATTGGCTTCAACCTGAGACACTTTTGATAACGTTAGCCTTGTCCTCTTCGTGCTTCAGGTTAGCCGCTTGTTACATGGAGATAACGCTGATGTGAGGCTTCATCAGTGCCACTTCATAAGGTAACAGAGGTTATATCCAATGCCCTCTGAAGTCAATGAAAAGACTCCCATTGACTCCAGTGAGTTTAAAATTAGGCCCCTATTTAGGGCTGAGCAAAAAATAAATAAAAAAAATTCAAGGGAAAACAGCCTTTTCACTGAACCAGAACTTTCTGTGGGAAACATCTGTTTTTCACACGCATACAATAAATACCACATTGGGTTGGGGGGTTGAAAAAAATGGAAGTGAACATTTTTCAGTTGCCAAAACCAGCACAAAAACTTGTGTGTCCGTTTTTTTTTTCTACACGCCCCAGAAACTTTCAAAGAAAAATTTCAGTGAAAAGGAAAAAAGAAATTGACATGAAAATGAAGCAAAACCATTTTCTGACCACCTTGATCTTTAGTGATTCCCAGATCAAAGTCATTGTTCTATAGCATGCCTTCTAACTTGGCCCCCTTCTACGCAGCCATAGATTTATGCTGCTCATGGGGGAAGTTATTTTGTACAGCTGCAAAGCATGGTCAGGAGTGTTAGAGTGAAAGTGAAGTCCACCGCAGGCCTTGATTCAGATTCATGCTTGGCATTTACACTGTTCTCTTGAAAAAGCTGTTGGGGGTATACGGAGATGTTTGCCCCTCTGGCTATATGATTCAACTGTTTTAATAGTTAATTTTTTCAGGGAAGCAAAAGATAGTGGAAACACTTGCGATGCAGAAGTTTCTAAATTAGGAAGCTTTAATCTGTTTGAAAATGTAAGCAGAGGAAGTAGAGAGCGGTCTGGATCTGATCTGCCACTACCGTAAATCAGCTGGGGTAAATTGCTGAGCGTCAGGCTGCTGCATTTTTGACTGGTCACTTAGCAAATGTCAAGTAATTCACTGGGAAAAGCAGAAATAGGTCCTGAGTCATCTAGCTTTGAAATTCAGTTCAGATCTCAGTTCCTATTTGGCCTAGATTGGTTGCCTTGGTTCATCTGAGCAGCTAGCCATGATGTAAACATCTTGGGGGTGACTTGGAGTGTGGTGCCACAGACGCTAGGAGCCCACACTCCCCTACTTACAGCCTTACTACAGCTTACTTACTTGCAGCCTAGCATTGGGCTGGGTCAGCTGGTCAGGGATAGCCCATCGAGGTGGTGGTTCAGTAGCTGACAGTCTGCCCTCAGAGGGAGAATGTGCATACAGGCCTCAATCAGGGATCATGGCTCTAGTGTGCTAGGTGCTGTACATACCAAAAGACAGTCGTTGCTGCAAGAGGGCGGACAGTTGCTGAGAAATAAAATCAAGATTCTGACCGCTTGTTGGTGCCACGGTTCTCTTCCAGGGCAATCAAATCAGCTAGCTCAAGGCCACCTTTCTCCCCCTCAGAGGCTTGGATTTCTGCAGCACCCTTCACCCTCCGGCTCTCTGAGGCTTCTCTGGAGCAGCAGCAGTTGCTGGCTGAGGCAGCAGCTTCCTCACAGCTGGAGGTTTGGGAGCTGTGAAGAGGAGCAGCACCTGGGAACAGGATGGAAATGAATCTGTACAAAGCCGCCTTCTGTCCATATGTGGATGTAGAGGGGGTTGGAATGTGTAGGACAGGGGTGGTGGACATGGGCATGGCCATAATCCAATGTGGGTGTGTCTACAGTTGACCACACCTTCTGGCAAGGAAGTGGCAATTTGCACTTATCCTCTGAAAATTGAAGCCTGGCCACTCTTAGTGGAAATCAGACACAAAAAGGGAGCAGTTGTGGACTGCGTGAAATCCCTTTAGAATATGAAAAGATCTATGGAAACTATTCTGCTTTATTCACCCAGCTCTACAAAAAGAAAAAGGACTGGTTTGCAACACGCTGGCTGACAACTAACAACGTATAAGAACACGTTAAAGAATATTCTTGGCCCAATTTCAACAGTGAGATTTTGGGTGCATCTTCCTCCGAGGCTGCTTCAGAAGTCAGTTCCTAGATGAGGTCTGGTTGCATCAGCAGCTTGGTACACAGCTTCCCCTTATGCAAAGAGCTTCTGCTTTCTTGCCAGGATTCATGTAACAGAGCCAAGCTAGTGACTTGGCTTCGCATTAGGATGTGAAAGACCCTGTATTACACAAGAGGGGAATGTTATACAGAAATCAGAGGAAAGATTAGCTATATCGTTTAAAGTACTGGCATGGGACTCAGGAAATCTGGGATCATTCACTGCTGTGCCACAGACTCCCTGTGTGACCTTGTACAACTCATTGGATCTCTCTGTCAGTTTTCCATCTATAAAATGGGGATAATAAGATGTCCTTTCTTTGTCCTCTCTGTTTAGATTGTAAATTCAAAGACTTCATTATTCTGTGTTTGTACAGCTCCTAGCACAAGAGGGCCCCAATCCTAGGTGTTAGGGTAGTACAGTTTATAAAGATGATAATACTGTAATAAACATCACAACAGGCAGGGGGCAATGTAAGGGCCTATGATCAAATCTGAATGTAGCAAAAAACACCAGCTTCTGGAGGCTGGGGTTTAAAATGAACGGCAGAGGTGGTCAAATGAAGCAACATGATTGATCCCTGAACCCCACTGAGTCAGAAAGTGTCACATTCACCTCACTCGGTTGGTTAAGCAGAGGGTTTAGCTGTTTATAAAAAATACCAGCTAGCTAGATTCTGCTATTGCCTTCTCCAGTGTAAAGCTGAAATCACCCCATGGATGTCAGGAGAATATTCTGGATTTACACCAGTGTAACTGACAGTAGCGTTGGTTCAACTTGCTTAGGTGTAAGAAAGGAAATACCACCCTTCAGGGAATGTAAAATCCATGCAATAGCTTGGAAGGTGCCATGTGTCAAACTTAATAATCATAATGTTCACCATTGCTATAGCTGCTTTTGTCCAAGCACTTCGAAGCCATTTCCAAAAGTGAATTAAATTAGTTTCACTTAATTAAAGGGGAGGGGGCTGGGAGGGGGCAGTGTGACTTGTTGCTTGATCACTAGTCCAGCCTAGGACTCAGGAGACCTGTGGTTTAATCCTAGTTCTGTCAGGGGCTCTTGCGTGACCTTTGGCTGTGCCTCGTTGACCCCATCTCCCTTGTGAAGTTTTTTGAGATAGGCTGAGGAAACACACCATTAGGGGGAGTTGGTCTGAAAGATTTCAGCCCAAAACTGAAAGTCTGTCACAAAATCAAAGTTTGGGGCCAAAAATTTTGCAGTTCTCATCTGAATTATTTTGATGATAAAACAAAATGTTCTGCGGGAAGCAGACACTTTTCATGACAAAATGTATTTGATCAACAACCCAGTTTTCCATCCAAAACCAGTTTCTAACAGAGAGGATTTGATCCGACCTGCTTCTCAGTTCCCCTGCTAACACAGCCCTGGTGCACTTTGGCAACATAAAGCCCAATGACCATCCAAAAAGAGAGGAAGAAGAGAGACCCCCAGTCTCTATTTTAGAAGTGAGGACTCGCAAAAACATGCCAGTCACTGTAGATAACTAACTGTGCTCAGAGGTCTTGCTATTCCTAGTATTAAATAGACTTTAGTAATTAAATTACAACTTGCTAGAATAGCCCACGAGAGTGCCAAACCCTTGCTATGAAAGGCCATAAATGTACTGATCGTGTGTCGCCTTACTCAGTCTGTATATTATTCTCTCTTTATGGCCTTAGAAGAAAATATTAATTAACTGTTGACATTTCAATGCAGAGCCAGGTTCCCCATGCTGGGCAACGCTTATGCTATGGCTATAGCTGCCAATAGCCAGGGACCTAGATTGAATGCATGGGTTTAAGTTTTCAGCCACTTTTCCTTGCTGGTTCTGGTGGCTGGCATGATAATTAACTTCATATGAGGAGTGGAATAATACAGCAGGGCCTTCTATGAATAACAGGAGGAGGAAGCTCTATCAAAAATAGATAGGGTCAAATTTTACCTTCAGCCAGTGTAGGCCCATTCATGTTAGCACACTGTGCACTTCAGTGTGGCAGCACCAGTGTACATGGGACCAGGGTTTTGCCTTTTTCATCTTCCACCCTTCAGGCACTTTGCTCATATCCACTAACTTCTGACAGAAGGGGAAACTGAGGCACAGAGTGCTTCAGGGACACCTTGTGGATGGCCTTTGTACTAAGGTTTGGGAGGACAAAAGACTTCTCTCCCCCATGTGCCCCCTGCCCCCAAGGGATGGTGAGATTACAGTCCATTCTAGTGCACCCCATTCTATGGTCCTTCCCCTCTATTGGGCAGCAGAGTTGGTGGGACAAACATGATATTATTTCTTCTGCATCTCTGTGAGCAATTGTTGCCCCTATTTGTAGGTGCAAATGTAGGGGCCACCCCCTAGCTTCCACTGGATCCTAAGTACCTTTGAGGTTCTGGGTCAATGGGAATCAATCAGGGCTACATAGCATGATCAGAGAACAGAACCCAGGAGTCCTGGCTCACAGCCCGGTGCTCAGACTGCTAGATCATGTCTGTCTGTCTAGCGCTCATGAATAAAACTATTTTTTCAGTGTCACAAAACATAATGAGCAGAAATTGAGCCACTTTATGCAATACATGCTTTAGGCTTCAGTGGTGATATGAACTAAAAAATTATCTCTTTTTTTCCCTCTAAACCATCAAACATCTGCTTCCCAGAATCTGATTTACTAATACTCTTTATCTTAAATCCTCAGCTGGGGGAAAAAAAAAAGATAAAGGTCATTTTTAAGAGGTAGGTTCTGTTTTTTCCATCAGATGGTATTGGCAAATTAGTATGTTTATGTCACCATTTCTCCTCTCACTCCCCCTGCCTCAAAACACAGCATCGGAAACAGTTACATAAAATTCATTTATGCTTCCAACCAGCTTAGCACTAAGATTTTAACAGAAATGATTGTTCACACTTACTGCAATTAAAAACAAAACAAAACCTTGAAGTTATCAAACTGAAAAACAGATGCATTGAGCAGATTTTTCTCCCTGCTGCTTAGATTTTAGGATTTGGGGAGGGAGGGTTTCTTGAAGCCCCCCTATAGCACAATCACCTAAGGACTTACCATCACAAGGCAGAGAAATGCCAAAGCTCTGTGCTTCTGTAAAGCAAAATATTTAATAAAGAAAGAGATGGGGGGGAGGGAAATAATTCACCCATGCCCTTGAAAAGTCTCTCTCGGATAAAGGGAGCAGACAGTGTAATTTACAAGGCTCCCTTCTATTATGTTAACTCTGCAACTGGCTGTTTGGTGGCTAGGGGAATGACTTGGCCAGAGTGCAAATGGAAGAAGGACCATTCGTCATACACTGTTCCAGAGCCTGGCACTTTGTCAGTCCTAACCCACGCTGATGCCATCTTGACTTCGGAGAGGTGAGAGTGGGGGGGACTTGGGGATTTGGCCTGTAGTGTACGTGAGCACTGGAAGACATTTGTTGATCCTGTTGACAATTGTGCTTGAAAGCCTTTGGCACGTGAAAGCTCAGGTGAATGACTGGGATGGCGAAGAGGCTAGATCAAAAAGTGATGTGGGGACAAACTCCATGAAAAACCACAGCAGGTAAGAAGACTTCCTCGCCCCCAGTTCTGCCTCAGTATCACCTCTCGGCCTCATCCCATTCATTCAGCGCTACTGCACCTTTTCTTTCACGTTACATGATAAATACTTTCTACATTGTGTATAACGTCCTCCAGATTGCTCTGCTTATCACCCCGGTGCACTAGAGCAGCCACGAAAGGAGACCTTTTTTTAGAATGAAACAGGGCATAAGCCACAGGGCCGTGGCCTGCTCTCAGATAATCCCCAATAATGTTGCCCCCATATTCCACTACAGACAATGGAAAATTCTTGCCTGTGACATTGCGAGCTGTGGGTTGGCAGGTGGGAGGGGAGGAGGACACAGTCATTGACTTTAGAAGAGAGATTTACATGTCAGAATATGACTTTTTTTTTTTTTTAAAGAAAAAATAAATCAGTATTAACGGAGAAAAACAAGGGTGCACTTATATCGTTTCAAGGAGCATGTTACAGCTGAGGTGCCTACCTCTCGTCTGCAACCACAGCTACAGCGGGGTCCTTTAAACGCGTCTCGTTTACACTCCCTGTGAGTCAGGAATCGTCCCAGCGGATCAGACAAAAGGTACATCTTAGTCCAGTTTCCTGTCTCTGACAGTGTCCAGGAGCAGATGGTTGAGGGGAAGGTGCCAAGAAGCCCTGAAGCGGGTTATTCTGAAATAACCAGCTCACAGGGGGATGTTGTCTGAATGCCTGTCAGCAAGCAGCACTTTGGCTGCTGCCCCAAAGCAGGAGGGTTTATATCCTTTATTAATAAATAAATAAATGAATGACCCTATCAAATGTGACCGGGGATGCTCTCATTATCCATGTAAATATCCATGCTTTTTTTTTTTAATCCAGCTAAGCTCTTGGCTTTGATGCTCTCTTGTGGCAGAGAGTTCCACAGGCTAATTATGGATTGTGTTAAAATCCTCTTTGATTGCCTTTCAAGTGAATGAAATGCCCCCGTGGTCTTGCACTATGAGAGCGGGGTGAATTCCTTGTTCATACTGTTGTAATGTCCCCTCTTAGTCATCTTTCCAATTTCTCTTCTGTTTGTCCAGAAGTCTATCCAGGCTGCTAATCTTTTTTGAAACCCCTTATATGTCTGCTATCACCTTTTGGAGGTAGGATGATCAAAACTGATCACAGGATTCCAGCTGATGATTAATTGCATCAGCATTCTATTTTTCTCATTGGTATGGTTTATTCATACATCTTAAAATGGTCATTGCTTTCTTGACTGCTGCTGCACATGAAGCGGAGGTATTCATGAAGTTGTATGTAATGATGGTCAGGTCTTTTACCTGAGCAATTACAGTTAATTTAGAACCCAGCAATGTACATGAGCTGTTGATATATTTCTTCCAATAGGCCTTATCTCAGATTTGTTGACGATGCATTTCCTTTGCTAGCGCACTACCCGTTCGCATAGATTTTTCAAGTTCTTCTGACGTTCCCCAACAGCCTTCTCTAGTCTTTGTTATCTATGTCACATGCAGGTTTTGCTACTCAGTGTGTGGCCTTGGACACGTCACTTGCCTTGTAGCCTTCCAGGGGATGAACTTGGCCTGTGGCTGTCCTGAAACCGTGACAGAAAAGGATCTGTGTCCGCCTTCAGTACCGATATGGGACCTCTACCCACCAACTAGGTCTGCACACACAGGTCTGACACTGAATGGGGCATTGGTATAGGGAACAGGAATTCTGCTGCCTGGGAATAAATTGAGGGGCAGTGTGATTCAGTGGTTACAGCACTAGTGTAACAATCAAAGACCTTGGTTCTAAGCCCTGCTCTAGCACTGACTCCATGTTGACCTGGGGTGAGTCACTGCCTGTCAGTTCAGGTTATGAACTGGGCAGGACAGGGATTGGATAGCCATATAGTTCCCTGGGGTCCTGGCTAACACAAATAATAGGTTTAGCCCTCTATGGCTAGTAACGAATCATTGACAAACAGACCTTGACTCTTACAAACGCATTTGTTATCCATAATTGTGTGAACCCTTTATAGCAATGAATGTCAGCCTATGAGGTCACTCGTAGGCTGTTCCCCTTGATTGTTCATTGATCCCCTGCTGTTCCTTTTGCTCCCAGAGCAGCCGTTCAGAAATGATTTGACATCTCACTAGCATTACTCTGGAGTATTTGACCAGCCCAGTGTCCCACACCGAGGACAGGAATGTATCTGGAATGACACCTTTTCTTCCAGACATGTTTCTTTGGGTGCCTTGAGCCAAAGCTGTGCACAGGAGAAAGAGGTGAGGAAAAATGTCACGCGTAGTCTCCTTCACAGTGCCGTGCTCCAGGCTAGAGGACCAGCACATAGTCCATGCACGGTTACCCACTTCATGCATATAGCTGTATATTTTCCAGGCGCGGCTGCCGACTGGGCCAGGCAGTTGCATATTTTGCATGCTCGTTTCCCCACTCTCTGCCCGCCGTGCACATTTTGCAAGATCAGCTCAGGCGCCTCCTTCTGAAAACTCACCCCACTATTTGCTTTCATGGTAGATTTTTTTGTTCCAGGGGCTCAGGCAGAAAAGAAACCAGATGGAAGGGTACAGCCCAAAGGAGCCTACCAGCCCACGGACCATACCAGTTTTTGATGTCCTCATCAAAGTGACACCAGAGTTTGAACATCTCTCAGCAATCAGACAGCAACGAACACCATCCATTTCAACAGCGTAAAGAATACGCCTTTGTGTATGGTTCTATTGCTATTGTCCCCTGTCAATAACGTCTCCGCTGTGCAGCGGTCCCATGGGCAGCACGCTGTAAATAATGGGTTGCTTTCACTACCTGCCGGCCCCTTGTGTTGGCTTCTTTATCCACCTCCGTCACCGTGAGCTAGTGGCTGGGGAATAATGGTCTTGCTGCAGAGGCAAGAGGGTGCTGTTCAAAGCCTGGTAGTGCAAGGGAAAATTATGGGAACTTTAATGTCTAGGTGGGTTTCTAGAGTTTGTGTTTTGCAGGAAGTCAGACTAGATGATCCAAATGGTCCCTTTTGGCCCCTGAATCCATGAATTGTTCGGGTTTGGGAGCTTATTCTATTATAGGACACAAGGAGACCAGGGGAGTGTTGTAGGGGACTGGCAGATGGGTGGCTTGTTCTAAGCATCCCAAAATAATAACGGTACCAAACATTCAGGGTGTGCCAGGAATGTCTTGGGCCAGACTCTCTGCTGGTGCAAACTGGTGCAGCAGCATCAACTTCAACAGAGTGTCAGCATTTACTACCAATGAAGAATTTGACCCTAAATTCATCACCGGCTTGCACATGAGCAGGGCAGACTCACAGGTGGTTGATGGTCTTCTCCACCCAGTGGGACAGTTGGCTTGGATCAGAGGTGATTCTGCTTTCCAGGCAAACTGATACCAGGTCTGCCTTATACTTCAAAGGAGCCTGAGGAGGGATAAATACTGACCACCACCGGATGGGGCTGCAGTCAAGCCTGGCTATACAGGATACCCTCCACCTGGGGGGATAAAAGAGCTAATCAACTGATTGTATCCATCAGTTTTCCACCTGCTTTGATAGGGGATAAAGAGCAACACACTGGCCCAGTTCTCCATTCTTTGCTCTCACCTGTCTCCCTCTCAACTCTAGCAGGAGTTTTGCATGTGTGAGAAATGCAGGAATCGCACACTTTGTTGACTTCCACAGGAGTTATGGAGAGAGCTGTTGGGGAAATTTTGGATGAAACTTTTTTTTTGGTCGGAAAATGCTGATTAGCCAAAACTGAAACGTTTCATGGGAATGTACCTGCTGCAATTAAATGTTCATAGTTTCTTAGGTCCAAGATGGAACTGGTTATTTGTACAGCACCTAGCACAATAGGGGTCTCAGCCCATGGCTAAGACGCCTAGATACCACAGGAGTGCAAAGAGTAAAAGATAGCACCTGCCCTGGGAAGTTTACAATCAGAATAGACAAGAGATATGAGAGAGGATGTTTATCTTAGTTTCACAGATGGGGAATTGAAGCCCAGAGAGATTAAATGTCTTCCCCCAGGGCACTCAAGAAGTCAATAGCAGAGCCAGGAGATGAACTAAGAATTCTAATTCCCCCCTAAGTCCAGTACTTTAACCGCAAGACCACCCTTCTACTGTCCCAACCAGCTAAATACCAGCCCTATCACTTTAACATCATACAACCAGGCCAGCTGCAAACCAAATGTCAGGCAAAATGAGCTGCAACCAAAAACTCATCCAAACATCCCAGATCTTTTGGATCAGTAAATGTCAACTAGGGAACAATCCTGCACTGGCAGAAGAATAGACTAGATAATCTAATAATGTAGGTCTTTTGAACCCATAGATTCTAGTTTGGATTAGCTTTCAAATGCATGGCTAGCTTGTGTCCCTGTAATGATATACAAAACAAAGGATGGCATATGGATGATATATGAACGGTATGGCATGGGCATATATGAATGGTACAGAATGGATGGTAAATCAGGCTGTCCTGTTTACCATATCTCAATGTAAGGACAACCAGACAATCAATACATTGAAAGGCAATGCATTTGAAAACTGATCAGATGATTTTTTTTTTTACCCAGTGCATAATTAGCCCGAGAAACTCATTGCCACAAGAGATTGATGAAACCTAGAGCTTCATAGAATTCTAATAAGGATGAGACATTCGTAAGGCTAACAGGAACATCATCCACTGTTAGATTAGGTCATTTAAAAAATAGAAGGGTTAAAAAAAAAACCTCTCCTCCTTTCGGAAATGAGACAACCACTGACTGATAAGAAAGAACATCCCCTATCGGCTGGTTATTCCATAATTGACAGATAGGCGTTTTAGCACCTCCCTCAGAAGCAACTAGTCCTGGCCACTTGGAGATGATACTGAGCTAGATGGAGATTCCCGTGAAAGTCTGGATTCGGACCACAGACCTCATTTGATCACGGTGACTTGGTCCCCTCTCAGATTCCAGGTAAATTAGCAGGAGGGGGCGCATGTCCCAGTCTTTAATTCATACAGATGCTGCACCCAGCTCCAGTGCTGTCAGGAGAACAGGCAACGAACATCTGTCAGAGCCGGCAGCCATCTGCATCGGATTCCCCAGAGGAGCTGCATGACATCAGAGGTAGGTTGGCCCAGGGGAAAGGGCATTTGTGTGGGAGGCTGGGAGTCTACAACCGACTTTTGGGCAAAGTCACCTCATGTCTCTGTCCTTCGGTTTCTCCATCCATAAATGGGGGATGACACTGCCCGGTCCCCTGCTGGAAAGAGCTCTGCAAACTTGGATTAAACCCACCACAGCTATCAGTAGTTGTGGTGGTGGTGGCTGCTCCTTGTGCTGCTCGAAGCACGAAAGGGAGAGAACAGAGACCAAGTCCCGTCTGCTTGCTGGGGGGAAAGGGGAGCAGTGTTGCCAACTCCTTTATTCTGGCAGGAAGGAGGAAAACCAGGAGATAAATGCTGAACGGGGGCTTTGGGAGGCACATTGGTTTAGCGGGTAGAGTTCCAGGCTTGGTTGAAAAGACCTACATTATTAGTTTATCTAATCTAGCTTTCTGCCAGTGCATTCTAGTCCTGGCTCTGCCGCTTCTCTGTGCCTCGCTTTCCCATTTGACATCTGCAGATAACCAGGACTGTGTAGGAGCTCTGTAATATTTTAAGAAACTAACAGGAACTGTGTAAAAAATCCCTGTGCTGAAAGATAAATTCTGACCTGAACTCTTGGGTGCTTAAAATCTGATGCTCCTCCCCCCAGCCACAGCATGACTGACAAACTATATATAGAAATGGATTGACCTGAAATGTCTGTCAGGAAGGGATGGGTGTCTTGCTGTGTTAGCAACTCCAGCCAGCCCTGTTTAATCCTTCTCAGTTTGCATACTTTATTCAGATTTTTTTTTTAATAAATAAAAATCAGATTAATGGGGAACCTAGTACATATGTACACGCTCTGAGACAGATGAAATCTTCCTGGTACGCAAACATACACTCTGAATTAATCAACTGTGGATTAACCGGGTCAGGCTGTAATTTAATAACGAGAGAGATCAAGGATCAAAGTTAAAAGGGGGCTGGAGTCAGGCAAAATTGTCCACAGACGAAGAACTTAAAATATGGCACAAGCTGTCAAAGGCAGTGAGAGAAATGTGGTATGAAATCAAGTCCAAAGGAAAGCAGGCCTGTTTCGGTGAGAACACACCGGAGTGTCATTTGGGCATAATCCAATGTGTCCATTGAAATAAGTGGGAGTTAGGACCCTAAATAGCTTTGAGGATCTGCGCCTGAGGCCCTTTACACGGACTTCAAAGAGTTTTGGTTTAGGCCATTAGGTTCCGATTCAGGAAGATTCCTAAGCGCATGCTTAAGCTTAAACATGCTTAATTGCCTTTACAATGAGGATGTTTTCCTGACTGAGGCCCACAGAAATGTGATAGTCAGTTTCTTTTCCCTCAGGTTAATAAATGCAGCTTATTAATTGTCATTATTTCCATAATATTTCAATTACTTTAGAAACGACAGTGTAGAGAGACAGACTTTAGCTTGTAAAGTGCTTTGATGACTGTGGATGAAAAAGCCCAATTAAGATGTAAGATGGCAATAATAAATGATCTGCTCCAAAGCCCATTGAAGTCAATGGGAGTCTTTCTTGATTATGCTGAAGACTAGAACACCAGAGCCAAACCCCTCTTCAGACTTTGCAGAACTAGATCCAGATCTCAGCCTTGGATCTTTGGCTTGTCTCTGTTAGGTGCCTAGATCTGTGACTTACTTCCCCCCCTCCCCGGACAACTGAAATGAAGCCACCTCTTGGGTGGAACATGCCAGCTGTTCATTATCAAAACTTCACAATAGCTTAGGACAGAAAATAAAGAAGAACATGATGTTCAGCTGAAAGTGCCAGGAGGCAGGAAGTAATTAATCGGAGTGGGATTTAGCCAGGATACCGGGGTCAACACCTATTTTTGTGAAAAGTGCCATGAGACCTTTAATGCACATGTGATCAGGACTTAGATTCTATATCTCATATAAAACTAGCAGCAGCACAAAATTCCCATAACCATACCAGAGAATACCGGGCCAGATCTTCAACTGGAATAAATCAATGGAACTAGGCCGATTTACACCAGCCGAGGATCTGGTTCACCTACGTTGAGAGGCTGTCTGCATTAGAAAACCTGATGGAGACCATTCAGTCAATCTGCCCCCTCCTGCTACCTCCCGCCAGGCCTATGGCAGCAGATTTGGCCCAGCCACCATCCATTATGACAAAGGGGTGGTTGGGCTAGATCTGCCAGTCTCGGCAGCTGCCCAGACATCTACTGCCCTTGGGAGCTTCCTAGTTTGCCTGTCATTAGAGCAAAGCCCCTGCTGACTAAACATGACTGGACACGATCGAGGTAGGTGCTGACCACTCAGGAGAGACAAGTCAAACTGGGTTCTACACCACGTCAGTTGACCGTGATTACCCCTTGGCCACAGTGTAGACAAAACCAGAGACAAAAGCGTCCTCTCAGCTCCGGGACAGATGTGCCCATCCCCACCACATTCGGTCATCATTTGTAGCCACGCAAAGGGAATGTGAAACATGCCCTGGTCAGAATGGCACCATTTTACCCCCCTTTTGCACTGGTGTAAATGACAACGCAAGGTGGAAGGCAATGGTGAATCGGGCCCTCGCTCACTATTCCCTCTTCCTGCAGTGACTGTGCCACGTGATTTTCTTGCCTCGATCATTCTCAGCCTCCTGTACGTCTGCATTTATACCTAAAACTCTTCTCCCTTGGCTCTCTGCTGTCAGGTGCTGTAGAGAAGCAGCGATGGGCCCTCGGTCCTTTCTGTTGCATTGGGGTGTCGTACAGAGAACCGAAAGGGGTGTACGTGCCCTGGAAACAACAGAGAATTGATCCATCTAATATGCAAACCCAGCAGGATTGCTTGAACTTGTTCTTCCTGTCCCTTAGAGGTTCCTTTGTTACAATTTCTGACAATCTGGATGATTCACACGGTGTCTGATAAGAAGCATCGTGTGCACACACTGCGAAATCCCTATCATTGGAGGTGTTTAGGAACTGGTTAGAACATTTGAAAGGGATGAGCTAGGTTTACCGACTCCTCCTTACTGCCCTTAAGAGCAGAGCTACTCTTGCACTTACAGATTAGTGACAGTGTATAAATCATGCTCCGTGTAATAATTTGGCAGTTCTCATAGAACTGCTTTCATAAATTTGTTGCAAATGGGACTGTTAATTGTTATTAGGTCTACCTTTTTATGAATTCATGTTTACTCTAAGTGGATTTCCCCACAAATGGTGCTGGACTGACAGCTTTGAAAGCAGAGAGTCCTGTCTTATCACAGAACAGGTACAAGCCAGGGGAGGCTGTGAACACTTTCTCTACTCCTTTTTCTTAGATTATGATGGCTGACCTGATGGTGAGGGCATCGGAATGGGACACAGGATACCTCAGTTCACGTTTTTGTTCCGGCATTACCTTCTTACAAGACCTTTGGCAAGTCATTTAGGTTGGGATTTTCAAAAGTGATCAGTGTTGGCTTAATTCTGTCTCTGTTGAATTCAGTGGGAGCTTTTCCAGGCATTGTGAAAATGCCATCCTTAATTTCTCTGGGCCTCAGTTTCACAATCTGAATAGGGGTAAAACTCCTTCCGTTGTCTGTCATGTCTAGTCAGATTAGAAAATCCTGGGGACAGGAAACTTCACAATAGCTTAGTGAAGCTGTTGGAGATTCTTCACTTCTTATTCAGCCAAAACTCATATTGGTTTCCATGGAAGTTTGTTCTGAGTATCAGGTTCACGACTGGGCCTTAAATCTCTGTGACCTGCTTTGGATGCCATTTCTTTAGTTAACTAGGGAGTGCAGACTACTGTATTTCTTTTTTCCTTTTTTTTCTAGCATTGTCACGAAGCAATGGACTCTCAGCCCGCTTCCAGCCCACTCTGCCCCAGATACACGAACGCTCACAAGCAAAGGACAAACAGAAGCATTTTCCTTAAAGGAAAACCATGTTGCTGGATGATTTACTCATCTCTGGGTGTGGTGAAGTGTTATGATATTTCAAAGTTCACTACTAAGAGCCATCCACCACCCTCCAAAAGAAGCTGCCGGCTGCTGCCAATGAAAGTTGCTCCAGGCCAGGCTGTGCCCCTGAGCGTTGTTCCAGTGAGCGGATATGTCCTGTTTGGTTCCATGCAGTGTCTTTGTGCTTTTGCACTTTAGATGGGGGAAGGGAACACAAAAAAATTTCAGATCCTCCCCATAAACCGTTACCTAGGGGGCTAGGTTTCCAAATGGTCTCTGCTCCCATGTATGGGCTGAATTTCCCCAGTGTTCTGGGTGCTCAGCTCTTGGGAGGAGCCACCTGTTAGTGTCACAACGGGAGCTGCTGGGTAATGGGCACAGTGGAAAATCTTAGGTGCCTAACTGGGAGCTGAGCTCTTTGAAAAATCCACCCCACACTGCAGAGGCAATTCCTTATACCCCAGGAGATGGCATGTTTATCCCAGACAAGTTCTGAGTAAGCAAAATGGGCCAATTAACCCTGTGACAAACTACACCTGCAGAAGAATGAGGGCCGATCAGTTCTAACTGATGATGAAGCCCAGCTGGGCAAGGGTAGGCTGAGATGGTATAAAATCAGGAAGTGGCATAGAAGAAGGGGGTTGCAGTTAGGTATTGAGCAGTCATTCCCTAGAGAAGAGGGTGCTAGAAGAGATGAGGAGGTGATCTAAGAGAATAGTAAACCTTGGGCTCCTGCTTTGGGCTATAGATTCTGGTAAGAACCTGAGAAAGGTGACATAGCCCCAGGGAGCAGAGGATGTTCTGATGGTAGCCCAGGCAGAGCTAGAGAAGAAAGGTCAGTAGCTGCCCAGAAAAACAGCAACAGGGGTCTGAGATTGGGTAGACTATAGTTGCTGGGGCATAAGGTCCCTGGGATGCAACCCAGAGCACAGGGGAGGCCTAGGTTCCCCTGCTAGTCATGGGGGAAGTAGCATAATGTGGGCAGTGGGTTGGAAGACAGCCTGAGACAGGGAGGCTTTGAAGGGAAGACTAGAAGGGGGGTCACTATAGTGATCTAACTGGAGGGCCAAGTTTCAAAAAGGGAGCACCCTGATTTGACTGAAGAAGAAGTAACCTGAATCTAGAGAGAGTGAAACTACCAAGTGAGAAACTGAAGAAAGGGGGTCAGACTTGCTGAGAGCTAATCCCCAGATGAGGCCACAAGGAGATGCCAAAGCAATGAGCAGTAAACGCTGTGACACCCCCGAAGGGTAAAATTCTGCCTCTCATGCACAGTATCCCTTGGTATCCCGGGAGGGCTGTTTGCACGCATCCCAGCTCTGAATTTTGGTCCCGAGCACTGATTTCTAACTGACTCTGTGACCTTTGAAAATGGATACGCTGTCTGTTACCTTATACAATTCAAGGTGATGCCATGAAGAGCTTGTTTGCAAGGTTTTATAACAGCCAAAGCTGGGTGATTTTATTCCTGTTACTTTAATTCCAGAAGTTTTGAATGTGAGTGGTTTTTTTTTCCCCCAGCGCATTCACACACTAAACAGCAAATTTGTCTTCCTTAAGGTAATTAAATGACAGCTGTGAAGTCTCTTCTTGTCAACCCTTCTAGAGCTATTCCATGTGCAATGAAAAACAATTCACAACACTGGCAGAAACTCAAATGCTTCCAAGTCAACTGCTATTAACAAAGCAGAAGTTTTAAGTAATACTTTTTTGGGTCTGTTGATCTTACTCTTGCCCTGCATGAATTAGGGTATTAGGAAGTTTTCTGGTTTGTTTTGATGTCACTGAAACTTTATCTCACTGAAGCTAGGCCTTCTCACCAATTGTATATTAGAGGCAGTGAGCAGTGCAGATTAAAACATTTTAATGGCAAATTTTTGTTCAGTGAAAAATGTTTTTTAATCAAACAGAAGTCTCCATGTACAAAAAATTCAGCTTACAGCAACTTTTGGGGAGGAGGGTTTGTTGAAAAATTGGAAAAACAAGATATCAAAAATCTTTCACTTTTGGCAACCAGAAATTTTAATTTTCAGTTGCCAAAATTGAAATATGTTTGGCCTTGGGGTTTTCAGTTTTTCATGGAAAGCATGAACACATTTGATTTGGAGGAGAGAACAAATGGAAATAACAAAATATTCATTTCCATTGTGACTTTTCAGGGAGAGGGGAAATAATTTCCCAACAAGCTGTAGTTGTCTCATTCTCCACAACTTTCCAAGTAAGCATTTTAAATAGGAACATGTTCCCCAGCAGACTTTTCCTTGTGATCAGTATTTTGCCTCCTCCCTGATTTAGGAGGGATGGTCATTATCTATGTCCCCACTCAATCAGTTCTCTGCTAGGACCTAGGAGTGGCAAAGTAGATGCTTAGTGGAGTTTGCAATGTGGACTCTAGGAACTGAGACAACACATTTCACATAAGACACTACACAGACTTCAGATGGCAATGACTCTGGGTCACTGCTTGTTTGGCTTGGACAGCCTACTAGCGAAAGTCTCTTTAGTCCATTACTAATTCCTCAAACCACCCAGTGCCTCCTGAATCTTAATTGATCTGAATGAGTTTTTCATTACTACTCTGGCCAACGGTGCTCTTTACTGCAGCACCCTCTAGCTGCCATTCACACACTGACATGAAAAGTCTTGATTATGTGACAGGACTGTTCTGATTGACATCCCTTAGCCTCAGACCCGGCTGATGGAAATGGTGGTGTAAATACCATCCTGAGCATTTCATTATATATTCCATTTAGGGGCTATTTATTACAGACCCAGGGGGAAGGCTAGGATAGGCTACATGGGTCTGCCCCCTTGTAGACTGTTCTCCACAAGATGCAAAATTCATCCCTGGAGTCACTCCATTGGGTTCACTGGAGTTACATCATGGGTCAATTTGGCCCATAGTCCCATACTGTCTTATGTCCCAAATTCTGCTCTACTACACCAGTGTAAATGCAGAATTACTTGAGTGACCTCAGCTGAAAGACCTCATTGACTGCTAGAAGTGAGATTGGAGTCACATTGTTCTATATCCCACTGACTTTATTTTTAATGTCATTTAAAAGTGGTTTCTCTCCTGTCCCACGGTTTAAGAGAACACACTTTAGTGCAAGACTTTAGTTGCTTCCAGTGATATGCTCACAAATACTCTTACCTCAAACCCTTAAGGCTACCTTCTAAACAGCTACACATAATGAAAATACATTTAACTTATTTCATTCTTTTTAGTAGGAGTCATCAAAATATACTGTAAGATCCAAAGACTTGTGAAGTATCAGAAACCATCAACAAACAATCGCAAGTTCATTTATATCATGGGAAAAGAAATGGTGTTAAAAATACATTTAAAAGGCATGTCATATCAATCTATCTCCATCATATCAATCTATTTATATTCTTATATTGGTATCCATCACAACAGCATTATAAAATGTTGAATCAATGAAATTTAAGATAAAATAATGGGTCAAGGTACCATTGTTATTGAGTGTAATGGAAAACTTTTTTAAACCTTGTGTGCTATTGCCCAAAAAACCCACACACTTT
This sequence comes from Mesoclemmys tuberculata, assembly GCA_007922155.1. NCBI lineage: Eukaryota > Metazoa > Chordata > Testudines > Chelidae > Mesoclemmys > Mesoclemmys tuberculata. Next base: position 4,621,100 of record ML677025.1, read on the forward strand.
TTAATATAACTCTTATTTGTGTGTGTTAGGACCAGTTATGTTTCTACCACTCTAACACAATTAGCACACAGTAAATAAAATTAAAACCAGTCAGCCACTCACCTCAAGTCTACTTCAATCAGCCTCAGTTAATATTTTTTGTCTCATGCAGTAAGAACCTGTGGTATGTCCTGTCTTGGATTGTCCTGGACGTGGCAGGTGTCTGTTTGTGTCTGACACAAAGGTAAGGCTTAGAATGCATTTGCCTCCCGTAAGACTCCGATTCAGAAATCCAACACCCCCGCGAAACCCTATCTCATTTTGTTGTTTTGGCTTTTAAAGGAAACACAAGCGGAGTCACTGAAACAGAATTGGTGTTTTTGTGTGTTTGAGCGACAAACCCTGAAAGCAAACTATGCTTTTGTAAAGAAACCGGTATTTTGAAATCTTGGTCTTTAGAGGTAGGGCTAAGCTAAATAGGGTCCCGGTCTGAATTTCCCCAAATACTCTGGGCAGACCCTCAAAGTGTAAACTGTCATAATTCCATGTGCCACAGTGATAATTACCCAGCTGAGGATCATGTGAATGTTACCCTTTCCATCTGTAGACCTGCAAGCTCTTCAAAGAACCGGAGAAGTATTGTTATGTCCATTTTAAGGCTCAGTGAGGTGAGGCATGGGAACATGAACCTATCTGCCCTGTTATAGATATAACCACTGATTCCCAGGCCTCTGCCCTCTCCTACTGGCCCACACTGCCTCGCAATCAGAGCTGTTTGGATCAAGGCTTGTAGTACAGCCTTGTCTCTTTATAAACAGGTTTTCAGTTGATGAAATGCTGAAAGACTAGGAGGTTAAGATTTTTCAAAGGAGATGGGTGATTTTTTTTTCAGTGCCTCAGTTTTCTGAGATGACTGAATTGAAGCACCTCAGAGGAACCCTATTTTCATAAAGTGCTGAGCAACATGCTTCTGGAAATGAGGCCTTTTTCAGGAGTCCCAGCCACCCGTACTTCTGAAGCTCTTGACCAGCTCTCTGATATTCAGAAATACTGATGCTTTATTTTATTCGGGTTGCTTGCACCAAAAAATGAATGAAGCAATTTGGCTTTGGAGGATGCTGCTAAATTGTTGCCAAGTCTTGGTTTTTCACTTATGATTTTGTCCCCTAGCCATTTTACATGTATTGAAGGAGGGTGGATACCAAAGAGGGAGAGGAACTGGCGAAGATGGTACAAAATGGTTATTACCAGGAGATTAGGAAACAGGAAGTGGAGACTGACTTAGCAGTGAAAGCTTAAAGGGTAAGATGTGGAAGAGTCTCCCCAAGGGAAGGGGTAGAAACCTCATTCTCCAAGTCATTTAGAGTTGGGTTGGGCAAAGTGCTGGTGAAAAACAAGCAAGCAAGCAAACAAAAAACATACCGAGACTGATCCATCTCCCTTCACAATGAATGGGAGCCTTTGCGTTGATTTCAAGGGAGTGGGACCAGGTCCCTGCACTGACTGAAGTGGCTAGATTGGGACCAGGGGAGCCAGGCATCTTGTATTTGTAAAATTCATGAGAATACTGTGCAGAGCTCTGTGGGCTACATGCTTTTGTCAGATGGCGGAGACTGAAAAGTGCCATTTGGGTTAGTGGGATTTTTTTTAAGAGTGGTGTGAAAATGATGGGAGGGAGACAGTTGCATGCTGGGAACTTGACCTCTAGCTCCTGGAAATCCCAGGACAAATTGTCACTATTCCACAAAACACTGCAGAAATGTTCCAGAAGGCAATGCGCTGGATGGTAGCATTTGGCACACTGAAATATCTACCCGTGTTACACCACACTTCACACGAATGCAAGTGCACCTGTGAGGATGCATGCACGTAAGCAATATACAAACGTCCGTGGCTCTATGCCAGTAGAACTTGCGTCGACCAAAGTTTGCAGTAGAGACATGGCCCCTGTGCTTTGAAGTATGGCAGCCTGGACGCGTCTCTCTAACCCCAGTGGTAACACTAGTAGCAATGGATAGCAGACTTTCTTCCAATTATGCTGGTCCCAGCCATCTGCTCTTCCTGCTTTGCCTTTGGGCATCCTGCCTTAGTCTGACTCACTAGCCAGTTTCAAGAGGCCTATAAGGACCACTGTGAGTAACAAATGAATGGCAGGCATCATTAATAGCTGTTGCCGTATTTTGAATATATAGCAATTTCCAGCAGATGTCATTAAACTACAGTGATAGGAATCCTATTAATTACCCATGCAACCTAATGGTAATAACGGGAACTCACACAACTATATGAGCGACATATCAAGAATCATGTAACCACATCAGTCGTAGCATCAGTGCTAGAAAGAGTACGGATTTACAAAAAGGTGTAAAGTCATTGCGGTGATAGAAGACGTGGCACAAAAGGCCCATTCATTAATACCTAATGGGCAAATAAATAAAAGATGGCAACGCTCTGGGAATCACAGCTCTCCCTCTCTGCATTTCTCTTACACTTCCTCTACACTGCTTTCTTTCTTTTTTTTTCATTTTTCTCCCCTCTTTCACTATCTTCCATACACACGTCTCCCTGTCTATAATTGAAAAGTTTAAGGTTCTGTGTATAGTAGAAGGAGAGCTCTTTGAAATGGGACTAGATCAAAGCACATTAATTAACTGTTAACGTGCACTAGCAGGGTCCACGTGGACAATCTATAGCAAGCGAGTGCCGGATAGATTCACACCCCAACTTGCTGGGAACTAATTGTGTTGTGAGGATAAATACATTAGACTGTGAGGTACTACAGTAATGGAGGCCAGATAAATCCCATCTAACTAAAGTCTTTGGGCTTAATTTTGGGGTATCTGGGTGAAAATATAATGGTTTGTGATATACAGGAGGTCAGACTGGATAATCTTGTGGTTCCTTCTCACCTTAAATTCTGTGAAACCAATAGACAAGAGGACAGTTCCAGGTGTTATCCCCTGCAGGTGAAAAGTGTGAGCCTTTGTGTTACTCAGACACAACCTCTCTGAAAAAAAAAGGGCAGGATGAGTGGGTGCTGAAAAGAGACTCTGTGGCTCTCCAGAGAGAAATCAGAAGGGCAGAGGATGCAGTTACAATGGGAGACGCTAGAGAGTTTCATCAGGTGGCATGACGAAGAGAGGGATGGAAATTAGCAGATCAGGTGCACTGCTGAGCACTGCTGAAACTAACCTGCCAGTCGCCAGGTAACCCAACCCACCTGGCATCCTTCGAAAGGGCAGCTCGTGTCTCGCCATTTGCTCTACTCCCAGCCTGACCCAAACCTGCCTATTTTGGGTGCCCCCAAACACCTCCAATCAGCACCAGGGAGGAGGAAGATGGACACAGAAACCTGAAGACAGGAGACTGAAAGCGGAGCCCCAGGTGGGAAACAGAGGTAAACATTCTCCCTCCGCTTCACTGGATGTGACCCTGTCCCGCCTGCCATCTGGCACACACCTGGCACACGCTGCAGGGACTGGGTCAGTGGGGGTAGCGGACAGCCTAGAACCAGTACACTCCCTCATTGGCAGAACAGGTGGTGCCCTTTGTGTTGCCTAGTCCGTCCCCTGGCACGGGGGGTTGTGTCACGCTCTGTGCGGGGAGAGGGGATGAGCAGGGGGCCTGGGGTGGGTTTTTGGAGAGTGGGTTCTTTGCATCTCCCGGCCCCAGTTCTACTGTGAACCCTGCGCATTGCTGCCTGACTCAGAGCTGGGAAGCCTGATCTCACTTGCCCTGGTGTCAAGCTGAAGTAACTCCAGTGAAACCAAGGGAGGCTTACACCCGCAGAGCTGAGACCCAGAGCTGGCCCTTGGCCCTAATTCTGGCCCCCTGCCACAGTGGCCCGTCTCTGCAGGCGCACGGAGGCTGCAAAGCAGCTTCACCAGCCTCTGGGATATATCCCAATACAAGGGGATTCCCTGGTGGAGTAGGGCAGGCAGAACAGCTCTACGCTCTCTCTTTGCAGTCCCTGGCGTAGGGCTGAGCGGGGACAAGAAGGGGCGGGTTGGGCTGTGGATTTATTCTGGGCTGCGACACAGCTCCACAGGGAACTGTAGCAGCACAGTGTAAATTAGAGCACCCCTAGGGCTGCTCTAGTTTATTCCAGGGATCCCTCTGGTCCCCAGCTGCCTGCTTCGGAATCCGGGGAGGCCCAATAACCTTTTTCCCTTCTTTAACTTTTATGACGCTCTGAAGGTGTCATGTTAACAGCCCTAGAAACCGAAATCTGCTAGTGACCTCGCAGATCGAGGACAGCCAATGCAAGCTGATCCCTGGGTGGGAAAGGACAGCATGGGTCACCCAGCTCAGCCCCCTGGGTTGCTGTGGGGATAGATTTCCAGCGTTCATTTAGTTAATTGCTTTACCTTTCCGACCACATCTGCAGAGCTGCTGACCCCCTCCAGCCTCCCTTGACAACTTGTTCCATTGTGTAATTGTTCTTGGGACACTTTTTTCCTGCTGTTCAGCCTAGTTCTTTCCCTGACTCAGCTTCACAGCATTCTCTCTCGCCTTGTTCCCCAGCTCTCTGCTCCTCATTACATCCCGCAGCAGCCATCGCACACAGTTGCCATGGCTCCCCTCAGCCATCTTTGCCCAATGCTGAACATGTGCATTTCCCAGGTCTCCCAGATAATCCTAATTGCCGTGTCCTGGTGGTGACGTGGATGACCCCAATTAAGGGCTGGCTCGTGTTGCCGTTGCAATTAGTCTGAGTTTGGCCATTGACTTCAATGGAAGCAGAATCAGACCCCATTAGCAGAAGAGACCATTTTAATTAGCAGCCCTGCAGTCTAGGGAGCTGCAGTGTCCATCATGCTACCACAGGCTTGGAAGCAGACGCTAAGGGCATATTCCAGAGTTCCTGGAGACTGATGGAAACACTCCCATTGACTTCAAGGAGTTTTGAACACTCCCATCAACTTCAAGACCTGTCTGCGTTGGAAGAGGGCCTGGGCTAATGAGAGGGACAGCTGTAAGATGTCCAGAATCCAGCCCAGTGTGTATGCGGCATAGAAGGAGTAAATTAGCACCCAGGAGCAGGCAGAGGGGAAGAAAAATCAGACATTGCCTGCCTGGCTGCACCACAGCCAAAATGACCCATCAATGGAGCACTTGTGTTTTAGTGGCAACTTCACATTATAGACACTGGGCCAGATTCTTAGCGTGGGTAACCTGGTGCAGCTTCACTTCAACAAGGTTACATCCATTGACCTCTGCTGGAGAGTGGCCTGCAGTTCACACTAAGCCCTATTTTCCTTTGGGTCTAGGAGCCATACTCCATTTGATATCAACTGGAGCTCTGGAGCTCAAGGAGAGGAAACAGCCTTTTATTGTCTCAGTTGTTATGCTCAGCTCTTCTTGTAGTGCTACTTGTTGTTCTTAAATGTAGACCTGGATGGGAAATAGTTTTGCCAGCTTGACTTTTATTTTTTGATTGAGATTTTGAAAAATTGTCCCATCCTAAAGCGGGACAAAAACACCGTCTCAAAGTTTTGCACACCAACAATTTTAAAATAAACTTGGGTCAGGTCAATTTTCATTTCAATTTTGACCTTAATTTTTTAAAATAATAATTAGCTGAAGTCCAAAACAAAAATTGTTTCAAATGAACTTGAATTTTTCATTTAGAAAATGTTGAAATGGGACAGGGACAGCTTCAAAACTTATTTCCCCCGTTTTTTTTCAAACTGGAAAATGTCAAAACTGACCCTTACCCCTGTGCGGTTTGGGTTTGAGGAATCATTTTCTGGCAAACAAAATGATCTGACAAAAAATTAGCGACCAGCTCTACTTAAATGTGGAAGTCTTTTAGCCAGACTCCACCCTGCATTTTTAGAATACTTTCCACCTGAGACTATGAAGGAGTTTTACAAACTGTGCCAAATGAAGTGTCCGCAGGGGCAGTGGAACTAGAGGTTCTGTGTGGTTGATGGCATCCTCTGGCTTGAAGTAATAAGCAAATATCTTCTTTGCTTGTTATTGCCTGTTTGCTTCCATCATATCCAGCGTTTGCAGTTTTGTTCACTGGCTTTCAGCACCCTCACTATAAAAATGGTCCAGTACCACTGAGCATCCCCACTACCCTGTGAGATAATCTCATACACACGCACCCTTTTACAGAGGGGTGAGCGAGTCTTTGCCAAAGTCAGACTTCCTGAGTCTTAGGACCTGAACCCCAAGACAATCCGACCTTGAGAGCACAAGCTTTGCCTTTGTCCTCAGCGTACCTAATTTTATTAATTCCCACCCATTGCTAGTCTTTCAAGATGCATTTCTATCTTTGCTCTGATTTCCTCAAGGTTTGCTATGCTATCCCATCCAGCTTGGTATCACCAGGGAACCTGATCACTGTCCTCTCCCCTCCATTCTCTGGGTCATGTACAAATATATTTAATAATAGGGTCAGGCCCAGTACTGACACTGTAGGGACTCTATTCCACACCTCTTCTCTTCCCAACTTGACACCATGCCATTAATAATTACTCTGCAGAGGCGTGTTTTAGGGTTCTCGTGATCCGACCCACGTCACTCCAGTTCCTGCACAAGACTATCATGTGGAGCTGCTGGGCTGAAATCAAGCTATACAATATCAGTAATAAGAAACTCACCTACCCCCCCAGCTCCAGCCATGTCAACGTATGTCTGTCCTCACGGCTACATCTTCCCTAGGAAGAATTGCCCAGGAAGCAGTGGTCCAGTCTCCGATTCTAATAACCATAAAGTAGGACCCTGCAGCTTCCATCCCGAGATCTCCAGTCCTTAATTAATCCACTCAACAACCTCCACTGTGAAGGAGGCGTCAGTAGTGCCATTTGAAAGAGGGGGAAACTGAGGCCAAGAGAGTGGGTGACTTGCTCAAGGTCCTCAGCTTCACCCTCCTGTGTTAATAGAACCCAGGTGTCGTGAGTCGCAGGAAGCTCCGCTTGCCACACGCACCTTGCCTGTCTAGTTTTGAGGCTGGAGTGCTGCTGTGGGGTTACTTTTCAGATTAGTGCAAGGGAGGCAGACCCACAGTGTAGGCTGTGTTCACATTCAGCTGACAAGGGTTGTTTGACTCTCTCAGGCAATGCTTTGGGGCCACCATCGTCTCTGTCAATGCAGCTGAAGCACAAGGAATTTCCATGCGGCCTTGTTAAAGCACAGACTTTAGTCCTTGCCTGCGGGGAAGAGGCAGCAATGGAGACAGTGAAGAGAGAAGGAAAGGAAACTAGAAATGGAGGGAAAGGGGCAAAAGAGGAAGGCAGCAGTGGAGAGAAGAAAGCGATGGATCGAGGCAAGATACGCTGGGGACGGTTTAGGGGTCAGTGCTCTTCTTTGGGTGTGCTCGTGAGAACCAAACCTCTGAACTCACTGAGATTGTGTGTCCCTATTACTAAATAAGACATGAAAATCAGCATTGCCAGACCAAATCAAAATAGGCCAGGGGCCCCTCTAGCGCAGTACCCGCTTTCTAATAGTGGTCCTATATAGCAGAAACCCAAGTTCAGCACAGGGTCAGTTGAAATCTTCTCCATGTAGCTCTCAACATTCAATAGGACCGTGTTGTAGAGTGGAGAGGGTGGTAGGGTGGTCAGAAATGGGGGCAAAGAGCTGGGTCTCCTGGGTTCTGTCTCCAGCTCTGCCACTGACACAGTTTGACCTTGAGCAAGTCACTTAAGGTCACCACACATATCCTCACATGTTTCACAGCTACAGGCCATTCCCAAACATAGCAGAGGAGCGGGAGGCTAGTTAGGAAGTGGGACCCAAACCTTGAATGCGCCTGTTAGTGCTCTAGCCCTGCAGCATCAAAAGCCATATCCCCCTATCAATAATTTAGAGAGTCTCACGCAGTGAGATAACAGCAGGTTCACGAGAGAGGCCATGGCATGCCTCCTAATGAACGAGCTGAGAGTTATGCTTCCCAGATGACACTGTGGACAGGAAGCCATTTGAAATTGATGATGATCAGCATACTGAGTGATGGCTATTGTGTCGCGAAGGGCCCCGTCCTTCCATTGAAGACAATGACAAAAATCTCCCATTAATTTCAACAGCAACAGGATTGGGCCTGATATCCTTCTGATTACCGAGGTGATTTACAGGGAAACAAAGGCATACACACACACGATACACAGGGACCTTAGTGTTTTAAAAGTGGCATCTTAGCCTTTTTGTCTTTTTGCCGTGCAGGGCCCTTATTCAAACTCCTGGTGACAGCAAAGCCACCTATCATTCAGATCTTTGGATAAGCAATCAAATCTTAGGGCAAAAGGTGCAAACTTGACCTCCTACAGTTAGGTGTCTAAATCTGTCTTCAGGCACTTAAATAAGGAGCCTCCATTTTAGAGGTGCAGAGCCCCTATAGATTTCATAGGGGGATGTAGGTGCTCAGAATATAAAATTAAGCCACTTGTATGGATGCCTGAATATCAGGTGCTTAATTTTAATAATTAAATTTCACTTTAGATCCTTGTTCACACATTTATCTTGCCCCATTAAATTAAGGTTTGTTATGTTTTTAACTTTTATCACAGGTAATAAAGGAAATCTCAGCTGTTCAGGCACAGAATCAGCTGTTTTAGATTAATTGAGCCCAAATCTGCTCTCATGCTGGTGTAAATTTGGAGTCACTTCATTAAAGTAAATGAGGAATTTACCGATGTAAATTTGGAACAAGATGAAACTCAGGCCCATCGTACACTAGGTTGCAGAAGCCACTTATCTAGCTATGGTCCTCTGCAATATTCCCATTGCAGCATTATTTCTAGGTTTAAAATCAGCATAGATGCCTGCTTATTTAGGGAGGTGTGTGGGGACCTCTAGTGGTGAATTTATGGATGGAAAAAAATCACAGCTGCCAGACGTTCAGGTTAATTAATATTCCTCCTTTCGGGAGGAGGGGGATTTATTTGTTTTGCAATATCACTATGGACACTTGCAGAGATCAGTGCCCACATTGTGCTCGATTGGGAGACAGAGGCCCTGTCCTGAGGAGTTAAACTTTCACTAGAAAAGACAGAAACGGGGGGGAAAGGGCGCGTACAAACCCAGACACACAGAAATGACTTTTATTTTGTACCTTGACACTGACATGTGAGATGTAATTTGACAGACAAGTAAAGCTACAGGTCTCCAGGCTGAAAAAGTAGGTTACCAAGCTTCTAACCGATTTCAGATTTTCACTTTTAAGTCCATTGCCCTACACTTTGTGACCCACAAGCTTAATGCACCCCAAAAATATGCCCAAGAACTGGTTTTGAATCAGATACCTTGAACTATTGTCATCAACGGGGATAATGGGCAGAGGATGACCAAGGTCAAGACCTGCTTTTAATGCTGGAATTAGTGGTGCTGCTCAAGTGAAAGGTAAAATGCTGAGCAAGGCCACTGCATTGAGATGCCCCTTGAATAGGTTGGGGCATGGGATGAAATTGGGCTGATCTGTGTCAGCCAAAGTGACTGGCTTGGGGGAAGACAAGAGGGAGCCTCTTGCACTGGCTGAGAAGCAGAGAGGAGGTTGGGCTTCAACCACAAAGCAGCCCCTCTGAAATGCTTTCGATGGGCTGTCTTCAGTCTATGTCACCTGTATACATTTCTTGACTGAGCCACCCCCACTGTCTCTAAGCACTGTCGCTCCCTGCCATCCCCAGGAGATGAGGGGTTTGGGTTTTTTTTTAAAGCAGTCTCTTAAATAGCAGTTTCGTTCCATGCCTCAGCTTTCAATAAAAGCCAGTCTCCTATGAATTCCGCCTACCTGGCAAATCATTGTTATGACCTGTCACATCCAGATCTGTCAGTCACATCCTGTCCTGTTATATAACACAGCGTGACTGATGGAACCAGACTTGACAGACAGGAACAATGGCATGGGCCGCCTGGGAGAATTACAAAGAGCCACGTTGGTTTCATTCATTTTGTTTTGTTCCCCTCCTCCCCCAATACAATTTAAAAAGCCAGGGCCAGCTCCTTAGCTTGTGGGAATCTGTGTCAGGACAGCTACACCCATTGAAGACAGTTACATCTATGTAAACCAGCTGAGGGGTTGGCCCCTGGATTTTTCACTGCCGAGATGAATGCTCTTGAATATACCTACACTAGAACTTTGTAGCAGGAGTAACCAAATTCCAAAATCATAACAGCCCTGGCGACAAGCGTGGGGTGTTTAAAGAGCAGATGCACGTCTTGCAACATCTTTGCAATGGAAGATCCAGGCTTCAGATCACAAGAGCTATCCACATTTTCCAGATAGCACCATGCCAGCAAGCTTGCTGCACAAAGTAGCCACATGGGATGAAATTCACCCCTGTGCCGAGGATCAGACTCATGTTGGCTGGGTTTCCTTTCGTGGGAGTGAATTTCACCCTTAGGAACTGGCATTCTGGATCAATCCAGTTGTCTTTCTAGCACTATCCTGTCTGAGCGTGATTCTTCAGAGAGAGATGCAAAAGACACCACCACCGCCTTGTCTCCCCCCCAGCGGATGATTATAGAGTAGCCTGCCCATATGGCAGGTGAGGCCCCATTTCCAACTGCTCAGCTCTCGCAACTGGGGGTAGATTTGCCACAGAGCTCAGCTCCATTCAATCACGGCAATAAGGGCCAGATTTGCAGTGCCGCTCCCGTTGCGACACGTAAGGGCAGGTTTTCAAAAGAATTCTGGCTGTCGTATGATGCGTGGAGCTGGGGGCTCAGATTTTAGAAGGGTCTTAGAGTGATGTAAAATGGACACGCAGGAGTACAAGCTGGTATATAGGCAGCTATAGGACAATCACAGGCTCCTCTGCATCTAAAACTGACCTCTCTGCCTACTGAGGATAGATCTTTTTCCTACAATTCTGCGTGCTGCATCACTAAAGCAGTGACCACTAGTGATTGCCTTATTTAGGGCAAGACTCCAAATATAACTTTTGACCACGTCTACCATGGCACCATCGCCAACTCCTGGATGGATATTGCATTGCAGCAAATGGGTGTGCTGCTCACTGTTGTTCTTTTGTGCACTGCCTTCATGGCCATAGTATCTGAGTGCCTTCCCATAGCTCTTTAAGTGACGTGATTAACGTCTGTCGTGTGTGTGTTTCTCTCTCCTCCTCCCTCCAAGGGGAGAATCGTGCAGGCAGAGGAGTGGTTTGTTTTGGTAGGGTTTTAGTTTTGCTTTTGTGTTTCTATTTCAGTGGCCACGCTTTTCTGCATTGGTATTAGAGAAGGCATATCGAAGAGGCGCACCTTGCACTTTGAGTGGAAGATGGGAGGTTTGTGAGGCCCTCGTTTGCGGGGGTTTCACTGCAATCCACAGTCTCAGAACAGCCCCCGTGAAAGCTCTGTCTCTCACAGACAAGTTTTATCTTTGTGAGGGAAAGTTTTGTTGTGCTTGAAAAACTGAGTTGCTGGCCGTGGTCTTTGTCCCAGAACTTTAGGCTTTTTTAGCTTTTCTTGGCCCAAACCGAAGATCGTCTTGAAAATAAGGACCTTTGCCTACCTTCACCAAGGTATTTAGGCTCAGAGCACACCTACCAGATCGCCCACCTATCTTCTTGTTCATGGATCGCTCTGGGGCATAGGCAGGAGATAGGCACCCAGACACCTGGGATAAAGCAGCACTGTGTATGCCTAGAGGGAACTTTTCCACAAAAACGTAGGCACTGAGTGAATTAAGGCATCTCCAGGGTTGGGCGAGTGTTTTGTGAATCACAGTGAAGCTTGAAACTGGGACTTAGTGCCTAACCACCTTTGTCAATCTAGGCCCCCAGCCTTGAACTTGGCTCAGTGTTTGAATTCATCAATCCGTTGTCATGGCTAAACTAATTGTTTTCAGACTGGCCACTTGTGTGGAGTGGAGGGGGAGCCAGACAGCCCGCTGTGTTTATTTAAAACCACGGTGTAGATCTAATTCTGAAAGATTTCCATCATCTAATGGTTTTCTGATCACCAAAATACTAATAATATCAGAGACTTGGTTCAGTTCTGTAACAGGAAGAGGGAGCAGTTTTCTTGCTTTGCAAGTGCCTGCCTGAGAATTCCAGTGGGTGACACTTGCAGCAATTTGTCTTTATTTTTCTGCATCTGGTACAAACAGCTTCGTGTGCGTGAGCAAAGGGGAGAGACATGGCCATGGTCTCCAAGTCCCTTTGCAATTCTCTTGCTCTGGTACCTGTTAAACATGTGTTGTCACATTATCTGTATTCTAAGAAAAAAGTGAATCCCACTGAAAATTTGCTATTAGCTAGGGGAAAAGGTGCCTCTTATCTACAGTAATAGCCTCCTCTCCCTGCAATTTCAAACACCTGCCTTGCCCTTTTCTGCCTTGTAAGATCATCTTCCGTGGTCCATGTACTGGTAATGAAGCAAGCATGCCCTGGACAATGGCTTTGCATCATTAGCTGTTACAGATTGTGGAGTCTGGTATATTGAAAACTACGTTAAAATTGTAGGCTGTGACTTTAAATGTCAGTGCAGTTTTCCTTGTCCTGTTTGCAGGGTAGAGGTTCTATATGGAAATGTGCAAATGGAGCCTAGCACCAGTCAGTTTGCAGCCAGCCAGCTAGAGTAGAGTGGGGAGGAGTTAGGCCTCTCTGTTTGAGGGATAGGGTTGCCACCCATCCGCTTTTTATTCGGACAATCCAGTTTTTGGCTTGTGTCCGGGTGCCATTTAAGGTTGCCAGGCGTCTGGTGTTTGGGGACCTGGCAACCCTAAATGGCACCCAAACCAAAATTCCAGTTACTACAGAGCAGGGGGAGGCTTGCACGAGCCCTTGCTCAGCCAGGACTGCCTCCTACCTGCAGGCAGGCTCCTTGAGACGATCCAGTGAGCACCGGGGTGCAGAAGGAGAAAGCAATGGAGGTGGGGCCTTGGGGGGAGAGGTGGGGGATGGGGCAAGGCCTTGGGGTAAGAGGCAGAGCAGAATGGCACCTAGAGGGTCCTGTTGCCAGTAATTAGAAAAGTGGTGACCCTATTTAGGGAGCAGCCTGCTTTGTCTCTCAGTTTCAGGGTTCCTGTGGGTTAGCATCCTGAATTCTAAGAAGTAAAGCAGTGCTGCATTGCAACCTTCCAGCAAAAATATTTATGGTCTTATATAACTTCTCTGTGTATATGCTGTGAACATTACATGGAGACTGCTCAGTGTTTATTCGTGTGAGTAGCTGAAGTCAATAGGACCGCTCGGGTAAGTAACTGCTCTCCAAAGACACTAAGAGGCTCACGTTCTAAGTGCTTCATTAGGACATGTTTCTCGGATTAATTATGCAAAATTGTTTAACACCCTTTTTAATATTGCTGAATAGCTACTTACCCAAGCCCTGACTATTCAGTGTTTGGTCACTTACAAGTCTCTCCTTTCGGTTCTGCAAAATCCGAGATAATATTCCTTTGTTGTCAAATAATATTTATTGCTCCAAGTCGCTGCTGGTTTACAGTAGTACATGACCTTCAAGTCTCTGGGGCATCACTCTTCCCTCAGCTGTGCTGGAAAGCTGGGCATGCAATCACACACTAGGGCCAAGGCGTATGTGACCCAGTTGAGTTGCAATAAGGACTAGCCTGAGTCACCACACACAACTCCAGCTGAGCTTTGAAAAAGTTCAGGTGACTTCTTCCCTTCCCCCTCCCAATTATTTTTCACCTCGTCTTTCAGATTACAGAGGGACTAGAGGGCAGAAATGTTGAAACAGTCATTCTTCGGGCTAGTATAGCCGTCTTCTCTCTGAATGATTTTTAAAAGTGCTGCGCAGACATTTAATTAATGAAGCCACGACAGCCTTTTCACATATGGGCAACTGGGGCACAGAGACGTTATGTGACTTGCTCGGCATCACACAATGAATCAGCCGCAGGGCAGTTAATAGAAACCAGCAGGCATGTCTCCCCGTTGCCAGCTTTTACCACTCAGCCCCATCCCCTAAGCAGCTCACACACTATAACTTGTCCAGTCAAACACCAGAATTTCCATGATGAGACGCTCCATTGGAGTCAATGGGCCAGATCGCCAGCTGGTGGAACATTGATGTCAGGGCAGCAATCCGGCCCCCACTCTGTTACTGCTGTGCAGTTCCAGAAGTCATTCAGTGGAGGGGCACTTCGGGGCTCTTTCAGCTCAGATGTCAAACTGAGATTCCCTCTCTCCATTACTGCAGACTGCATGGCAACTTAAGTCGGGGGGGGGGGGGGGGGGGGGGCACTCACCGTGTTCTCCTGGCTAACATCCCCTCCCACAGTCTCCCAGGTTCTAATGGGGAAGGCTGCAATTGATCTATTGCTGATCACAAAACAGCTGCTCCATTTACCTGCGGGCTCCCTGCACTAGCGGCATGTAACCCATTGCCTTGTAAATGCTTTGCTCTCTCTTAAGCATTGGCTGGCGCTGTAGCTATCAAATCAAATTCTAATTCTGCTCTTCCTGGAGCGAGAGAGAGAGTGAAATAGATACACAAATAAAACACTCGTTCCAGGTTATTAAAAAGCTTCCTTGCCTCCTGCTGGAGCAGCCTGAAAAGAGACAGAACGCTAGATTCCCCAGCTGGAGTAGATCAGTGTTGACCCAGTGCAGTCAATGGGCCGGATCCTCAGCTGAAATAAATCAGCGTCATTCGGTTGGAGTCAATGGGCCAGACAGATTCAAAGCTATTGCAAATCATCGTAGCGCCATTGACTTCTGAAGGGCCTGTCTGACAATTCATTCTTCTCTCACATCCTTCCAGGCTCCAAAGGAACAGATGATCCTCTAATCTGGCCTCTCACCTGCTCCTCCAAGCCAGAGCCACCTGGAGAGGCAGCTATGCTGGGGAATTGGCCTTGCCCACTCCCTCTAGGTGCTGGTCTCCAGTAGAGGGGGAAGGAGTCATGGGCATGGTGTAACCTGGGGCACCTCCCAAAACAGCAGGGATTAATCCGTATTGGATTTAGACTTGAGGAGCTGGGAAAGGAAGAGACATTTTCCCTCCTACGTAGCCTTGTGCAATTGGTCAGGTATATTATGGGTTATTTTTCACTTCTGAATTAGTCATAAGCGATTGCTGGATACTGGCTCCCAGTCCTGGGACAAGTTCCATGTGCCTAAGTAGGGACCAGAGGAGATTTCCAAGCTCCTTGTGTTTTTCCCTCTGCTTCCATGGGGCACTCAGCATTAGCACTTAACTCTAAATAAAGATGGGCCCTATAAGGTAGCCAGCAGGTTCCTTGCACAACTGCTGAATCCAAGCCGGGACAGAGGGAGGCCCTATTGTCAATACAGTTCTAGCCAATCTGGAAGCCACAGGGCGGAAAGAACCACAGGGACTGTCTGTGTCCAACAGCCTCAGTAAAGAGTTCCCTTTCTAATCAGTAGAATTGCATCCTTTCTGTACTCTACTGCAAGGGACACTATGGCCAGATAATTTGGCCCCTATTCCAGTACCTAACTGTGAGTTGAGCTCTGAAAAATCTGTCCTCAACTGAGGGTGATGAGTGTTTGAAAATCTGGCCCTGTACACCCAAATACAAAAGTCTGAACTTCCCAGGCTTTGGAAACACATCCCAACTGCGTGACTCAGCTCCATCTCTGGAACAGACCAAAGCAGAGCCCTAAGTACAAAGACTGATCTTTGGGGGAGCTTCACAACTTGATCAGAACGTCCCAATTTGGCTTTTATCAGTCAGCAACATTATTTATTTGTTTTCTTGGGTCACTTGAACACGTAGCAGATAAAAGTAAGTGCCTGATGCTGAAACTCATTTTCCTCTCTCTCTCTCCCTCCCCCCCCCTTCTTTTTGCACTGCAAACAGCTGAAGTATTTGCTATCGAAATAATCAGACCAGAAGAGGTCACCATGTCAGAGACGATGCAAAATGCAGAGCAAAGATCTCTGGCAAACCTTAAGATGTTTTTTCTCCTCATTCATTTCCAGCATTATCATAGCAGCACATTCTTTGTCTCCCCTGAAAAGGGAAGAGCAGTGTAAAAGTGCATTTTGGAGGATAATTCTTTTTTAAACAAAGCTAATGAATAAATGCTACCCTCAAACAAAAAGCAGCTTTTATGACAGAGATGTCCTCCATATGCTGCGAAACCAGCAGCAATTTTTCTCATTGCTTGCTACCCTCATGCCCAAATTCTAGGCTCATTGTTACTGCAGGCATCTCGAAATTCAGCTGCAGTATCTTGGTGCATCTGCACTGCATTACTTTGCAGTGAGTACACTAGTCACGAGGAGCCACAAGACGCATGTGACTATTTTGAGACATGGTCTCCAATCCCACATGATGTGGATTCCTTCTGTCACAGTTTTAGAATATTTATTTACATGGCTTTTATACCCATCCCTCTTTAATGACTTTAGTTTTGCTACTCTGTTGCCAGCTAGCAACTACAAGTGTCTTTGATTCAGTACTAATGTGAGGAGATCCACTAAACCAGGAGGGTAGGCTCAAAGCCTTTCCAATAGATTAGCAAAAGCTATTTAGGCCCAGATCCTCAAAGCTGTTTAGATGTCTGACTCCTACTTATTTCAATAAGAACCAGGTGTCTAAATAACCATAGGGATCTAGGCCTTAGAGGATAGGTAAAAGGAAGAAGTTATTAATAACAGGCCAGATGGTGATACTCTTACATTGGTGAGCAATTGCTCACATGTGTCATGACATTGGGTTAAATTTTCCACAGCACCCAAGTGACTTGGGAGCGTGAGTCCAATTGACTCTCAGTGGGACTTAAGCTCCTAAATCTCTTAAATTTTACCTGTTTGCCTCTGATGGGGCATATACCTGTAATGATGTGGGTAACCCACATAGGCTCTGAAAGGGTGAGCGTGGGCCTCAGCGGCCAATTATGCTGGCTGCACCTGGACGATGAGTCCCAGCTGGAAGAGGAGCTGGGTGATTAATTCAAAGAGAGGAAGTTTTAGGCTGAAGACCTGGTGGGAGGTTGTTGTATTGTTTGAGACTCTGTTACCCTGGAAGAGGTGGGGCTGAACATGACCTGATGGAGGGTGACTGAATCATGAGAAGATGCAGGCCAGTGGCTTTCAGCAAGGTTTTCCAGAGAAGGCCCAGCTATGCCTTGCCTCGCCATGAGGGGCTATGTAGGCTAGTGAGTCATGGTTCTACATTGCCCGTCATTGAAAATGTTACCCATTGAGTCCAAGAGACTATTTGTGGAGCAAAGCACTATACACTGTGGGTAAAGGTATCAGGATCTGGCCCAGTGTTAAACTTTGCACCTCTACGCATCTTTCCTAGTAGGGTTTTAAAGCACTTTACGGCCAGTGTGCTCAAGGTATCTTCAGAAATGCCTAAATGATTTAGGTGCACAAGTCCCACTGAAAGTCAGTGAGATTAGGGGAAAACTTTCAGAAGCACCTAAGCTACTTGAGCACTTTCGTGAATCCCACCCATAATCTTTCTGTGCCTCTGTTCCCCATCTGTAAAACAGGAATTATAGCACTTACCTGCTTCACAGGGCTGTTAAGAGAAATATGTTAAAGGTGCTTCCATGGTGCAATGATCGGGTCATGTAAATCCTAAAATAGATAGAAACTGGAGGGGCCACTGAAGAAAGTATTGAAATTCTCTACATAGGAATGGCTAGTCCAAGCTTTTTCCAAGGGCTGACTCCTTGTTTATTGCAAATCCTGGTATAGTGCGACATTTTGATTAAAAAACAGAATGATATAAAATGAATATGGTACATGTTAAATGGATTTAAAAACTGGCTTATAGGTCTCCAAACATGGCTGTAAATGGAGAATTGTCATTGAGCGGGTGTTTCTAGTAGGGTCCTGCAAGGATCTGTTCTTGGCCCTGTGCTATTTCACACTTTTTTCCTGTGACCTGGAAGAAAAAAAAATCACTAATAAAGTCTGCACATAACACACATCAGGGGAGTGGTAAATTATGAAGAGGACAGGTCATTAATTCAGGGTGATCTGGATCTCTTAGTAAACTGCAAGCAAACAATATATGATTTAATATGGCTAAATGTGAATGTATACATCTAGGAACAAAGAATGTCAGCCGTCCTTAAGGATTGGGGGAGTCTATCCTGGGAAGCGGTGACTGTGAAAAAAGATTGGGGGGTAATGGTGGATAATCAGTTAAACACGAACTCCCATTGAGACGCTGTGGCCAGAAGGGCTAATGGAGATCCCTGGATGCATAAAAAGGGGACTCAGGTAGGAGTAGACAGTTTATTTTACCTCTGTATTTAGCAGTGGTGGAATACAGTGCCTGGTTATGGTGTCAACACTTGAAGAAGGATGTTGGAAAAACTGGAGAGGATTCAGAGAAGAGCCATGAGAATGATTAAAGGATTAGAAAACTTGTCGTACAGTGATAGACTCAAGGAGCTCAATTTATTTAGCTTAACTAAGAGAAGGTTAAGGGGTGACTTGATTATAGGCTCTAAGTACCTACATGGGGAACAAATATTTAATAACAGGCTCATCCGTCTAGTCAAGAAAGGTATGACACAATCCAATGGCAGAAAGTTGGAAGCTTAACAAAGTCAGACTGGAAATAAGGCGTATATTTTTAACAGCAAGAGTTATTAACCATTGGAACAACTTTCTAAGGCTCATGGTAGAGTCTCCATCAATAGCTATTTTTAAATCCAGATTGGATTTTTAACTAAAAGATCTGCTTGAGGAACTGTTTGGGGGAAGTTCTGTGGCCTGTGCTAGACAGGAGGTCAGACTAGACGACCACAATGGTCTCTTCTGACCTTGGAATCTATAAAGTCAGCGATGACCCATTCGAGAGGGTGCTCTGATGTCACCTAGGTGGGGCAAGGTGAGGATGGTGCACTTGTAAGAACTGCTGGCCTTTGTGTTCCTATCCCTGTTTGAGTTTGTAATCTGGAATGTGGCTACTGGGGCATTGCTCATTCCGACGAATCCCTGAGCTAACCAGTGTGCTAAGTTTGTGTGGCCGTGCAATGCTCCACAAGAGCTACTCAAGCCTGGTAAGACACAACTAGCCGGTTCAGTTCATCAAAGGGCTGGAAATGAGCAGGCCTGCTCCTATAAGGTACTGAGTGCTGTTAGTTACTCTTCCGGGATCTTGTGGCTAAGTCCCTGAACCAGGGACTCAAGAGACCCGAGTTCAAGTCCCAGCTCTGCTACAGACCCTTTGTGTGACCTTGGGCAAGTCTCGTGGGGCCAAATTTTCTGCTCCCAGTCAGGCCCCTTTGCGCTACTCAGTCAGCATGAAACGGTATAATCTGGCCAGCTGAGAATGTCTCCTCACATGGGGAAGCTTCCCACTTGTGTAAATTGGTGCAGTCAACAGCAGCCGGTACCAAGGGTGGTATCTGGAGCAGGAGGGAGTGTATCGGAGTTGCAGTGGAGCGCACCCACACTCCAGCAGTTCTGGCAGGGACAAGATCTAGCTGGTGTAAGTGAGAGCTGTCCCGTGGCAACTCTAGCTTACGCTGGGGCTGGACACCTAGCAAATCAGGCTGGTGTAACACGCAACACAGGAGCTAGCCTTGGCAGATGCTAGCCCTCAGTCGTTGCCTATGACCCAGCATTAGCAACAAAGGAAACTTTCTGTTCAAGTCCCAGTGTGGACCCAGCTGGCAATGGTCAGTTCAACATCCCTTCCCAGATACTTAGCTGTGTTTCCTTCTGGTGCATTGGGCAGTGCCTCTGATTGTTAAATAGTCCTTGAATGCAAAGATGCTGCGATGCCTCTGGGCCACTCCGGCACATTAAATATTAAAGCTGTTGCATTTCCATCTGCCTGATGGCTGCAGACGTTCCAGTCGCTTTCTATAAGAAAGGATTTCCTGGTTCCTGAGCTGCTGAACTTCTATCTGCATAGCATCTGCTGCATTTCTGCCTGCTTTTCCAAGCTAAGCAGCAGCAGGCGTGACCAGTGCTTGGAGGGAGGACCTCAGGTACTACAGTGGAGTGATTTAAATTCAGAAGGTGGCATGCCTTCCCTGGGGAGAAATCACCCTTGTGCAAGGGTGTGATGGCCATTTAAGGCAGTTTTAACCTGAGCCAGGAGCAAGGGTTTCTGGGACATTTAATCCACAGGGGATGCTTTAGAGTTATGGACTACAACGGCAAGGGATGCTGGATTTACAGGCAGCACAATTCCTCAGAATAGAGGGGAACTCTGAGAAAGCAGGATCTGCTGGTGGGTTTGCTTTGTAGGAAGGTCCCTGGATGGTGACTGGGGCATGAGAAACCTCAGACAAGATAGTGCCTTACATAGCCTGGCCCCTCTCCCAGCAAGCCTCTGGTAGTCTCCAACTCCCTAACATGCTTTTGGACTACAACTGCCTCTGTGTTTTGTTTCTGCAAACAGGATAGTCCAAAACTGGAGACTTGTCTTAAAGGACGAGTATACCCTGTTATAAGGGTCACGAGGTGGAAAATGAGGAGGGGACGGGACATCCTTCTGAATCCACCTTGGTACAGACCTTGCATCCTCTTCCCCCTGCAGCTGTGTTGCCCTTTACATTGTGCAGCAAGCATCAAAGCTGCCTCTGCTACCTTCATGGCAGAGTACGGCAGTGCTTACTCACGGGGCATGACAGGGAGGTTCCAGAGCCAGCTCTGCCCTGTTACTCCTGCAGAACCAGAGCTAAAGAGACCTGTAAGTCTCACAGCAAGGAATGTTGGGCAGGGGAGCTGTATATAAACACTTGAAAATAAGGAGGGAAACTGAGGCATAGACCCTAGTCTTAACCCCCTGTAGTTTCAAGGTCAGGTGCTTTACCACCCTCACCCTTAATAAATACAACAACAAATTAATGCAATTTAGGAACTCATGCGGGGCAAGGAAAAACTCTTGTCCCTTTTCTAAATATGACCCTGGTGTGAGATTCAAAGGCCAAGATGGTTAATTTCACCATACCCCCTTCTTGCAGAAAGCCTATTGTCTTCACAGCAGCAAATAGACTTTGATTGGCACTGAATGGTCGGAGCGCTGTTGAGATTATCTAGAGACGACTGTACATTAATAATGACTTTCTACAGAACTTTGCTTAGTGTGGAAAGATTACCGCCCCTTCCCCAGAGCTCTGCTGGAGAAATCCTCCATGCTAAAGACGGCTTCCGTTGCCAAGATAAAAGTAAAGCCGTGAATAATTCATGCTTCAATCTCTTTCACCCTGGTCTGCTGTAAATATTTAAATAGCACCAAGATGTCTTGAGCTGTGCTCAGGCAGGGACACCCAGGACGAACCTGACTGGAAAGGAAAGGCCGCCTGCTACAGCCTTTCTCTTTCCCTATGCCCCAGTGTGTTGGAGAAGAAGTCAGGAGATCGGTGTTTTATTCTCGCCCCTGCTCCTCCCATTGATGTCAATGGGGCAAGTGCATGTTGATGGACAGCATCTGATTTTTCATATCAGCAGGACCTGCAGTTCCCATTGATTTCAGCCGGAGGTAGGAGTGGTCTGCACCTCTGAAACAGAGCACCAGCAGTGGTCCTGTTTAAATCAATGACAAAACTGCTGTTGACTTCAGTGACGCCAGGAGATGGACGCATAGATAGTGTTCATGCTTGAGCGCTGTTTGTCTGACTTCCAGCAGATCCACTGCTTACAGGACCAATGGGGGAGGCGTGTGGCGTGCCATGTCCCTTGCCAGCCTAAATGGTTTGGCTGCTGTTGGAGATGTCTTTTCAGAAGGGATTGGCCAGCACTGGAATGCGCAGCAGGGGAGGAACTGACAGGTCAGAATGGTAGTATGTGCTTTGCCATGGGATGCCCAGGACAAGCATGGAACTTGGAGGGAGGAGCGTAGGTTGCAGGAGGGAGGTGTTCGGAGCAGGACTCGAAAGTCAGTCTGTGTGCGCGTGGCTAGAATGCTGGCTGCGGTTGCAACGTCTCTGTAAATAGTTCTCACAGCCAGTGTAGTTTTACAACCCTCGTGTTATTAGCCATCATGCAGGCCATGGAAACACAGGGTACCTGCTCCCGAATTATCCTGATCCACGGGGGAGGCTTTGGAGATATGAACTACAACTGCAAGGGATGCTGGATATACGGCAGCAGGCAACCCCATTCCACAGAAGAGGAAAGGATTTTGTGAGAGCAGGATCTGTTGGTGGGGTGCTCTCCGGGAAGGTACCTGAATGGAGACCGTAAAACAGAAAGCCTCAGACAGGGGAGAGTGACTTATATAGCCTGACCTCTTTCCCAGCATGCTTTGTGGTAACCTGCAACTCCCAAGCACTCATATCACCCCTATTTCTTTGAATGTGTGTGTATTGTGCTCATCCTTGTAGTATCCATGCACATCTAAACAAATCACTGGTGGTTACAGCTGGCAACGTAACCTGCCGCATCTGCCTGGCTGTCTTTTTGTGGGGCAGGCTGGCAACTGAGAGATAGAAAGGGGCAAGACAGGGAAAACACAGACATGTTACATTGCTACATGCACTGCAACAAGATTCAACTCAAACTGACCCCAAAAGACACCTCTGCCCCTTGATGCATGCATAAGTGTACATAAGGCTGGAGCAACTGAGCATAGGAGTAGCTTGTCCTTTGGTTTATTAGCAGGAGAGAATCAAAATTCATGGCTTACAAAGGCAGAGACTTCACAGGAAATAGCAGCTAATGAAAAATTAACAGTAATTGTTCATTAAACACACCCACCCCTAATAAACAACAATAAGTGTGTTTACATGATAGTTTAATTTAGTTGTCAATTTATAAAGACTGGATCAAATTACCAAGGGAAGATGAAGGATCCAGGCTTCCAAGTATAGCTTAAACAAGAGGCAGAGAGGGTGGCCTTTAGTAGAAGAACAATCATCTGATCTCCGTTCCTCTAGTGTAAATGTGGAATAAGTCACCTGACACAGTGGCATCAATGAGATCAGACTTTGGCCTGTCAAGCATATGTCTGATACGATGGGCCAGGTTTTCACCTACCTTTGGATTTTCAGGCAATCTCAGCGTATAGGTGCATGCTGAACTCTATTGAAAATCTGAGCCCAAGCTCTTCTGGTCTTCTGGTTCCATGTGTGTACTGCATAGTAGAGGAGGGCAAGGGTCACTATTGTAGCTAGGAAAGAGCACTCCAGAAGACAGCCAGGCATTTAAAATAATGTTTACGCCATGTCTTGTTCTCAGCATGGTTTGGCATCTAAATTTGGAAGCTTCCCACTGGGTGATGCCTCCTGACAGCAACATCTTTCTTAAGAAGGTGTAAACACTGCTTTGTCGTAGGGCTGCCCAATCACTGGCTGCTTGTTGTAGAGTGGCTCACGACTGCTGGCCCAGCATTGATTTAAGGGTGTTAAAATGCATTGCAATGGCTTAAAAAAGCCTACCTCGTGAAGAATGACGTGGAATTTTCAAACGGGTATTACAAAAAATTATCTACAATTTTTGAGCTTCTGAGTCCAAGTTCTAATGGGCTTTCTCCGCTTGTCCCATTTCACTGCGTATCCCCCATTTACTTGAACAGACTCCATCCAAGACCCGGAGTATGTACGGAAGCATATAGCATGAACTGCCCATGCAGCTGCAGCTTCGCTGATGTGGGCGTTCAAGTTAGGCCGTCTACACTAGGAGCTAAGAGCATGACCACCCTGCATGTGTATCCGCACTCACGGAAGCTTGACGTGGTGAAAAGAGGGGTGTAGCAGAGGCATGGCTAAGCCATGCGCAGTACAGACCTGCCTGAAGACGGTCAGTACGTACGTGGCATAGCTCAGCCGGGCCTCCACTGCCCATGCTAGTGCAGCGACACTGCTACTTGTGCTCCTAGCTCTCACTGAGCTCTCGTGAGCGTGTGCTCGAGCAGGGGAATCGTACCGCTCGCTTGCAGTGTAGACGTAGCCTTAGCTAGACCGAAGCGAGCGGGGGCCAGTCTACAGATGCTGCGGCCACCCCCCTGCAGTGCAGCAGGCCCTGAGACTGCCACCTGGGTGTCCAAGCGGGTGCTGGTTGGAGTGGAGCTGCTTTTGGTGGCATCTGTCTACAGCAGCCTGGGCTTGAGGTTCCCACCCGCACCCCCCAGCTGGTTTTTACTTTGGTTTCATTTGCATTTTCATTACATGATGGAAACATCGAAGTCTCTCGGCCCCTGCTCAGCCCACCCAAGGCAGCGGCGAGTTCGATGGCTTTAACCTCTTTAATATGCCGGGCTTGGTTTATCCGGCTGCACCACCATCCCTGCAGTTTTCTGAGCCTGTAAAGAGGAAATCAGGAAGAAGAGCGGCTGGCCAATCAAATTAAAACCAGCATAAAGGTCAGATTTGTGCAGCTTCCCATGACCTCTGACAGAACTAGACAAGCTCTGGCACACTGATTGCTACCCCCACAGCCAGGAATTAACCACATCAGAAAATGCCAGCGCGCCACGGATGAAACTCACCCTTGTGCAATCATCTAGCACGAGCCCTCTGCACGACTTGCGTAGCCTGGGCGCACAACTTGAGAGCTACTTGAAGGCACAGTTGGCTATAAAACTGGAAGTGGGGTCTTGGAAATGCTGTGGGGCTCTCTAGCTAAATCACTATTGCCAGCCACATAAGTGGGGAGGAAGTGTTGTCTAGTGGTTAAGGCCCTAGCTTGCAGCTCAAGAACATAGTGAGGTTCCGGATCGGCCTTCCAACAGGAATAAAGGGTGGGGGCAAATAACCACCCAACTTGTTTTTAAGATGGAGCTTGATAATTTTATGAAGGGGATTATATGACAGGATTGCTTGCTGTAGCCGGGGACTGGAGTCTGAGCAATGAAATGTAGATTCTACTCCCAGCTCTCAGGCAAGTCACTTCATGCCTCTTTTTCTCCTCCTGCCTTCCATCTGTCTTGTCTATGTAGAATGAAAGCTCTTTGGGGCAGGGACCATCTGTTACCATGTGCATGTGTAACCCCCTGGTGAGCGTGTGTTACAGGCCCCACGCTATCTGATGTACAGAAGACAGGGGCTGTATCAGACTCACGTCTCCAGAGCTCACATTTTTAGCTTTGGTGGTCTCCAGATCAGTTGGTAGAAAAATCACGCCCCTGAATAGTTATAGCGGTATAAAATGTGTGTAGGTCAGGTTTAAGTGCTATAAATAATCCTGAAAGCATGTTTGTTGCTATTTGGCTTAGAACACTGCAGATCTTTCTGGGCCCCAGCAAATGCCTGATCCAGACGTACAGTAGCTGCACTGGGAGAAGGAGGGAATTTGCACTGCCCAAGAGAAAGCATTTTCCTCTGTATAAAATATTTAAGCATCCTTCACAACCATGAAACCACAATGCAGGGTGGAAACATAATGGGGCTGGTTCTCCACCGTGTGTCACTTGTGCAAAGTGGGTTTAAAATGCTATTGGGTCAGAACTGTTGTGTCTTGCTCAGGAGTAAATGAGGGGGGAAAGGGAAAATCAGACCCTTCAGAGGGCAATCTTGTGTAAAACAGGAATAAGACAGTAGTGAACCAGGCCCCTGAAAGCTGGGCTTTAAAAAACCTGACTGTTTGTCTTAGTAATATGTTAGCAGTCTGGTCAGGTAGCTGCTAAACTCAAGCCTCCGTGGCCTAGGGGCTAAGGCCCTGTCTCAAGAGTGAGGAGATTTGTGTTCTCTTCCTTGTTTAGCGAGTAGCCTCTTATAACTCACTTCTCTCTATGCTTCTTTTCCCTGTCTGTTTAGCTAGTAAGTTCTTTGGGGGCTGGGGCTCGGTCCGGCTCTCACTATATGTTTGTACAGAGCCTGGCACAATGGGATCCAATCTAGGCACTAATAAAGGGGTCAATGCCTGTAGGATTTATTCCTATTTTGATTTAAATAACACTATGGAGCTCTTGGTGCCCTCATGATTAATCACCCTTGCTACTGCAGATGATGCTACCTAGAGCAAAAATGAAGCGCATCCTGATAATGAATTAACTCAGCCAGCCAATAAAGCAAAGCAGAAAAACCATCTCCTTAGTCTCTAGGAATGTACCTTGAACCTTTTCTCCACACCTGGTGATCTCACTAGCTTTGGCAGCAGGCCATGTGCAGTTCTGACTGTTTCAGGCCAAGGGGAGCAGGTTGTAGAGTCCAGTGCCTGCACAAAGAACACTCTATTGGCAACATCTTCTCTCTGCGACCAGCTAGGAAACAGCTCTCGCTCCTTCTCCAACTGCATCTGTGGCAGTATGTCCTGGTGACAGAGGGCCTCTTGTACTAATCCCTAGCTCCCGTATAGTGCTTTTTCTCAGTAAATGTCAAAGTGCTTTACAAAGGAGGTTGTATCCCCAGTTTACAGGTAGGAAAACTAAGGCACAGAGGTTTGTGCAAGGTCACCTAGTGGCAGAGAATAAAACTCACATCTTCTGAATCCCAGGCCAGTGCTCCCAGGCTGGTGTAAGTCATGCCCAACATCATCTTTCCAACCTGGAGCCTGGTGGTGTTTAAAGGTTTTCTTTAGGGCATCTTCTGTTTTGCCAGCTATGACTGGGTCTACATCTGCGACAGGCTACCCTGAGCCAGAAGGCTGGAGTTGACAGAGGTTGGTTCGCTGTGTCACTGACTAACCAGGGGGTGAAGAAACCTGCATTTCGTGGCTGGCTCTGCCCCTAAGTTGTCATGTGATCTTGAGCTAGTCCTTTCTTTGCCTTAGTTTCCCATATGTAGAACTGGACTGTTGATTCCTTCTTCCCATGGTGGATTACTTTGAGATGCTTGGGTGGTTTGGGGGCAAGGGGCGTATCAGTGCATTGTTATAACACCACCAGTTGGCTTGAGTAACAGACAGGGATGCAGAAGGGGAATGTAACAAGCTAAACACAGTAGCCAACACGCTAGCACTTTTCTTTAGACGTGCACCATAAATAAATAAATACATAAAAGTTTCTGCCATTCAGGGAGGGATGCTTTGTGAGGTTCTTCCTGCAGTGTGGTGATGTGATTTTGAGCTCGCTCACAGTGGTGTAAATCAGGGGAACTCTGTCCCAGTAATGGACCCTGATTCTCAGTTCGTCCCTCACTGCATTTGGCCTGGGCACAGGGAGGTTAGAAATAAATACGTCTGTCACTCACCTTTGTACTCCAAGCCCCGCTCTCATTCCAGTTTGATGACTAGGTTCTCTTACCATCGTCTGCTCTGGGGAAACGGAGAATAACTCTAATGCAGAGTATAGCCTTTATGCCAGCTGTGCACCAGCTAAGGAGGCCACCTGGGCAGCGGGGGATTCTCAGCAGGCTGGAGCAGTACAAAAGGGCCGGAACAGAACAGAAAACCCACTCCAGTTCGCTTACACCAGTGTAAAACTTGCATGAGAGGAGAATGAGGCCTGTTACCTTGAGCTCCTTCGCAAAGCACTTAAGGATGCTTTGGAGTTCTGTTTCCCTTTATTGTTACATTAACTGCTCCTCTCCTAGATTGGAAGTGGCCTCCTAGACTATCAAGATGACCTCAAAAAGCAAACAGCTACAGACGAAAACTCTCTGGTCAATTTTCTGAAGATAAACTGCCAGCCTTCAAAGCAGCTATCTCTGTACTAAGTGCCTTATAGATTTCCTTTAATAGATGGATGCTACTATTTGTGAGGGACATCAAGGAGGAAGTAAATTGGATTCAATTTAAAAGCGGAAGGGGGATTCCACTAACTTGCCCACCTGACTCGCTCCCCAGCATACAAGCCCCACCAGGAGAATCTACAAAGCCTGCAGCACACAAGGGGTTAAGGGCCACCCCCTGCCCAGACTACGTGTGCAGCAGAAACACAGCATAACTGCTCGGTTTTTGTCTTTTCTCCCCTCCCCTCTTATTGCAAAAGCACACCGTGCATTAACACTATCCAAAGAATCGCTTGGCTGTCTTCAAAGCAGGCACTCTGAATGGCAGTGGTTCCCAAACGTTTCTCTGCCGTGGCACGCCTTGATACCTTTCGTTATTTTGAGGCACAGATTGTCTCCAAACGAACTCGTGAATATTCATGAGCCAATTCAGAGCTCTTCAAGTCGTTTTTCAAAAAATTCCATGGCACACGGGCTCAGGCCTGATGGCCCGCCAGCATGCCACGGCACCCCGGTTGGGAAACACTGCTGAATGGAATAGCTAGTGGGGGTGGGAGGGTGGAGCAGCCGATCAGTGCATTGTTAGAACTGAGCATGGGAATGGAAGTTTTGGCCGAGGAGTTGGGAGACCTCTATTTCTTCCTCCGCTACAGCCTCTGCCTGACCATGGGCAAGTGTCTTAGTGTCTCTGGGCCTCTGTTCCCCTTCTGGAAAGTGGGGATCAGAACACTGCCCTACCTTGCTGGGTGAGGCGAGAAGATAAAAGACTGACTGAGGTGCTCTGTTGCTATAATGGAGCCCCTGTCAGCATGGTCTTGGATACTACTGGAGCAGCAAGGGACCTGCAGGTTGTTGTGGTTGTAGGGCATCCCCCTGAACTGCATGGGCCCAAGCCTGGACGAAGGGGGGAAAGCGCTGCAGATCAGCACTGAGTTGCATTGATTGAGAACCCAGGCCAGGGAGAGCAGGTGACTTCCCCATCCCGCTCCCGATAAAGCTTACACGCACTGTACAAGGTCTGGCTTTGCCTCCTGCCGAGGTAACTCCAATAACAAAGAGTAGAACGGAAGCTTTGTGCCCAAGCCTTGCTACCTATTGGACCCTCCCTGCCTCTCTCCCTATCTCTCGTGGAGCAGGGAGACATGCCACTTCTCTCGTAGCCGGCTGGAGTTCACCAACTGCACATGGCGCAAGGAGCAGCTGCTTTCTGCAGGGTTCGAACACCTGCAAACAGGGCTGGGCTGCAACAGAAGAGCCTCCATCTCTCCGCAGGGTGGCTGATCCTGCTGCTGTGTGGCCGGCAGCTAGCTTTGTGGCGGTTCCCTTGCTTTCCTGCAGTCACAGCTATAACTGGGGGAACAGGCAGGACTGCCACTGCTATTGTATTGTCTTAAAATGACAGCGAGGTTATGTTTGCCAACCCCCGTCGCCTCCTCTCGTGATGCAGAAGAAGCAGGGGTTGCATTCAGGCATCTTCCCCACCCCCTCATGCGTTGGGTTTTTAAGCAGCAGTCCCACTCCATCACGGGTGCCTGGAAGCCTAAGAGAGGTGGGGATGGTGCAGTGGTGACGCTTTCCCTCCCCCCACCAATTGTTCCTATGACACAGAAGCAGGGACTTGACTTGAGGCTAAGCCCGAGCTGCCGGGAGTTGCCTCCTGTGTCCCGTGCTCTCAGTCGCATTCTATCTCGTCTGTGCGCTCCTGTGGCCTGTCGGCGACGCACTCTCAGTGGTGGAGGACAGACGGCCCACATCCTGCTCCTGCCTTTGATGGAGCTGCTGGTAGATTCTGTCCCGGTGTCTGCCTGGAGTCCGTGGACTCTCACTAAAGAGCTCTCCTCTGTAGGGCCTGCTGAAGGAATTGATGAATAGTTCGAGAGGGAAATCCCAGTCAAGTCTTCTTTTCGAAGGAGTTTTTTTTTTATGCTCCATCTTTTATTAGTCTTCAAAATAGACTGGAAGAGATGCTGCCAGGTTAAAAATTGTGCGTGTGTACGTACAAATAGATCCGGTGGTGTGTATGTTTATATAGAGATATATCTGGGTAAATAGAGATAGCTACCAAGGTTTGTGTATGAAAGATGCTTTAGCTGAGCGTGTGTAGATAGGGGTGTGTGTTTCCTTCCTTCTGTTTATGTGAATTGCAATGAGGGTGAAACGGGGAAATCAGAACCGGTGCAGCAAGAAAAGAATTCAGTTCTGGTAAACACAGGCCCTGATCTTGCAAGCCGCTCCATGTGGCCGGACGCCTGTGTAGCCATGGAATCCTGCTGAAGCCAAAGGGGCAGTGCGGGAGGGCACGGGGGGGATGGAGCAGCTTTAAGGATGAGGGC
Source organism: Mesoclemmys tuberculata (assembly GCA_007922155.1). Lineage (NCBI taxonomy): Eukaryota > Metazoa > Chordata > Testudines > Chelidae > Mesoclemmys > Mesoclemmys tuberculata. Next base: position 4,650,828 of record ML677025.1, read on the forward strand.
GATAGGGCGAAAGTCATCCCCATGCCGTGGCCAGCCTGGGACCCATGCACTTAACTTTTGTTTAAGCCCATCAGGCAAATTCATCCCTGTGGCGGTGCAAGGTGGCTTGTGCTTCCCTGATTCTGGGACTGGTTGGCCCGCCAGTGCAGCACTTGACTCGCACTTCCTTCTACCGTAGCCTTTTTGAGGCTTGCGGCAGCAAGGAATCCCGCGAGAACAGGTCAGCCCCAGCCATGCCCCCCTCAGTTCTCGCCCTAGCCCTCACCTTGGACAGAGAAGGCACAGGGAGCGCAGAAGCTGATGCACAGATGATGCACAGATAGTGCCTAGTAAAAAGCCCTCTACCAATCTGGAAGTATGCAGCAAAGGGAGATGTTTGCCCATCCAGGGTAAATTTCCACCCCACACCAGAGGTCTGGATTAAAGTTTGCAAGTAGATGACTAAAGAAGAATGACATTTAGCCATTCAGTACAGAAGGCGAGGGAGGGATCACTAGGAAGAGATTTTGTAACCAGTAAATTCCATTCAGGTACAATCTAGAAGAGTTTTGAAAGGAAAAGTCTCTGTGCCAACAAACTGCCAAGGGCAATAATGCAAAGAAGCAAGAGGTCATGGATGGGACTTGAAGGAGGGAAGGGCCTGTAATCGGTTCAGACACTTAGAATAAAAATTGCAACTGAAACATGACACAAATTGCCAATTGCATCAGTCACTTCAGAAAGGATGTTGATGGATTTTTTTGAGTGTGTGCGTGGGGGGAATAAATTAGGATGTCAACAGTTTTTCTGGAGGATGATGTACCAACTGGGTAACTTGATCAATAAGAAAAGGACTCTGGAGTGCTATAAAGTTTCTTATGGTCCATCAAGATCTCTCATTCCTTAAATATTCCTGCAGAATGCTTTTAAGCATAAGCGAGAGGTGGCTAAGCCAATTGGTATGTTCAGGGGTAATTGAGTTCACAATGTGGGGACAAGAAGGAAGTACATTGTGAGTTCATGAGAGTTTGGTTCTACTCTGCTCTACCCTACAAGCTAGGCTTGGTATCTTTTGCATGTTTCACTCCTGTGTAATGCTTGGGATTTCTGTGTATCGGCCAGGTATTTTGCATTACCAGAGCACCAAGGTGCTCTAGGCATGGACCAGGATGGCATTGTGCTAGGTGCAGTACAAACAGAGAACCAAAAGATAGTCCCTGCCCCAAAGAGCTGACCTACACACAAAATAGAAACCAGTCTCTGAAAAGAAAGGCTGGGATTTTCCAAGGAGCCTAAGGTAGATGACTAGCTCTTTTTGGGCAGCTCCATCCCTTAAACACTTTAAAAAATCCTAGGCATTTAAATTCTGGCCCCATTGAAGATAGCGGGAGTCCTGCCACTGACCTAAATGGTGCCAGGATTTCACCCAGAGAGTCTTTAGAGATTTAAAGGTTCAGTGCATGGAATCAGGCACTATGTTTCTGATCTCATATCACTATAGACCAGGCATAATTTGATAGAATTCAGTGGGAGAATCAGCCCCAGTGTCATAGCACTTCTATAGCTGAATGCACCATTGTCTGAGATAAAGGTTCCACTCAACGCGGGTTCTGCTGCTCAGAGATGATTGTAGTGGTGGGAAGGTTTGGGGTCTGCGTCAGATACTTGTCTGGCTCCACGTACACAGAAAATATAGCTGTAGTTGTGGATGACCTTAAGCCTATGCTAGCCACCTGTGCAATCTCATGAGGCCCCATTCATCCACTTGGCACCTGTCACAAGGCCACAGGCCATCATTACAGCTGGGGAGGGACTGCACAAGCTAACGCTGCCTCCTGGGCATTAACCCATCTAAGGATTCCAGGGAGCAATGATTGCTAACCCCCGGGAAAGGGTTCAAATGGACAAAAGCCACTTCTCTGGAGGTAAACAGCTGCTTATCCACAGGAGAGAGGCAAATTTCCAACAAGAAGAAGGCCACATTACCTCTGAGCATTGAGTTCTCTGCTCTGTTGGGGTTTTGCTTAGACTCAAGTCAAGGACCCCGTCTTCATCTGTACTCAGGTGCTATCTATAAGGTGAGGCCAGATTTACCCTTTCTCGATGGATGAAATGCAATCTCCACTTCCCTACCACACACTTGTGGGTATTTAACCCTTCCCCCCCCGCCCAAGATTTTCCCCTCATCTCCCCATATACGGCTCTGTAGACACAACGGCCTGTGCGTCAGATGGATGCTCTCCAGTGGCTGCTGAGCGAAGTTAGTGGAATGGCCAATGGGGAGACAGCAGCAGGGAAGGGGTTAGGCTTAATTCTGCTTTGGGTGACCTTGGGCAAGTCACGTCCCCTCTCCGTGCCTCAGTTTCCCCATCTGTAGAAGGGAGATAATGATCCCGCCTTTTGTAAGGTGCTTTGAGATCTACTGAAAAGGGCTATATATATAAGAGTACGTGCTGTTGGCGTTGCTGGGTGCCACTCCAAGCCTCCCATAAGCAGGACAAAGTCCCCTCCTCCAGACCTCGGGGAAAAGCACAAAGCCATTATTGGGATGGACTAGCCAAAAAAAAAAAAAGCAAAGCATTAAATGGGATAGAAGCTGTGTGCTGTGATGAGGCCAGTACAACATCACCAGCTTGCTAATGAAACAGCCCGAGTCCATGTGCCTAAATCTGCTCAAGTCGTACACACAATGTCACTTTGACAAAGGCATTTGCTGAAGATGTTCCTCCTCCTCCAGCATTGACAGAGGAGCTGTCCATAACCATCCGTTCAAGGATCACTCAGCACATGACGGAATAACAAACACCCATCTTTCCTGTCCTTATTGCTCTGTCTCTTCACAGAGCCTTGTTTAGCTTCTGCTGCTTTGAAATGCCATGGACTCGCCAGCTTGCTGGGAAAGGCTGATAGCACGGTGGGACTGAGTCATCCACCAGTCATTTCGCCTTCCACCTCCGATATCCTTTCACTTCTTCTTGAACTTCATGGCAGCCCCATCAGGGCTCTCCAAAACTGGATAGAATCACAAAATCCACAACAAAACTATATTTAGGGAGGCAGTGATCTAGGGGAGTAGTTCCCAAACTTTTCTCTGCCATGGCACACCTTGGTACATTTAATTATTTTAAGGTACATCACCATATCGTCTCCAAATTAACTCATGAATATTCATGAGCCCAATCCAGAACTCTTCAAGTCGTTTTTCAAAAATTCCATGGCATACCTGCTCAGGCCTGACGGCACAGCAGTGTGCCACGGCACACTGGTTGGGAAACACTGATCTAGGGGATAGAGCACTGGACTGGGTGTCTGGGTTTTGTCCCAGTCCTGTACTCAACTGTTGTGTGCCCTTTGGCAAGTCTTTTTGCTTCTCTGTGCTCCTGGTTCCCCTTCCACCCTTTATCTGTCTTGCGAGCTCTTTAGGGCAAGGACTTCCTCTTTGTGTATGAATGGTGCTTAGCACAATGAGGCCTCTCGGTGCAAATAACTGGCCCAGGTCCTGATCAAATGTAAGGGGCTCATTTTTCTGATCAGATCATATTTTGGGTGCATTATATGTAGCGCCAGAGACTTCAACCAAGATCCAAGCCCCACGTGTTAAGCACTGGACAAACACAAGATCCAACCCCTTTCTTGAAGCAAAGGGTGGGAGACAGGAAGTATTACCCCCATTTTTCAGATGGAGAAGTTAAACCCCGAGGAGTCTACAGGATTTGCCCATGGTCATACAGAGGGCCTCTGGCGCAGCTGCAAATCAGATCCAATCACCTGAGCCCTCGTCTAGTGCCTTATACGCCAGGCCCCACCCTTCCTTTCTAGGTGGGGAGGTTGGTGTTTTCTGTCCTTATCTATTTTGTGAAAATTGTTTGTGTGTGTTTGTGCTTGGCTTGGATTTGCTCTCGCAGTTGTCTTTTGCCTTCCTGGGCTAGCACATCGTCAGTGATGCTCACTGGGTCACAGAAATGTAACTGGGCTATCTCTACGTCACAGCTGGTGGCCATGGCTCTCTATGCAAACAATGGCTTTCACCTGGCTAACCTTAAAAATCCCCCTTCTTGGCTGGAAAGAACACCACTGTCAGTAGGCCTAGCCACAAAAATGTGTTCTGTTCTGTGTATGGATTTTCCTTCTGAGTTTGTCTGGTTTAAACCAAAGGGATGCATAGCTGGGAATTGCGGGGCTCACTCTGTCAGGTGTCGGCTTCGAAGCTTGCTGTGCCTTGATTAGAACTTCTTCTAGACTGAATTCCTACCAGACTAAAACTCTGTGCCTCTTACTGACCCAAACACATCCCATGCCTTGTTACAAGTTCATTCACATGTTGTATACTTCTCTTACTAGGAATTATACATACTTTTCCTGGCTGAGCAAGAAGTTATCTGAATGGGAATCCGTTCCAGAAATTCCCGTTCAGCCCTACGTGACAGCTCTGCCAAGATGACCTGACCCGCCCCAGCGTCTGTCACTTGAACTGCTCTGGTCCAGCCAATCAGCCACCTAGATTTGTCCTGCTATGATTTAGAGATGGATTTGGCCTCATAGGAATTCAATGTTTATTTTTCTGCCAAGAGAGCTCAACTCTCCCAGGCATTTTGTCTGCCCAGAGATGACGTGCATTTGTCTTCCTGGGAATTCTCCCTCCCCCTTCTTCCCTCGCCAGTGTGTTGGTTCTTCTGTGCTTTAAAGGGCAGTCCTGGAAGATCACGAGAGCTTGTCCCGACAGAAGTCTTATGATTCCTAGATAGGCATTTCCATGCAGGACAGAGACCCCATATATTCCTGGCACAAAATAAACATACATGAGCCCTAAGGGATATGGGACAGCAGGGATTCCGAGGGTCCCTCTGAACCTCTCTAATATGGGCTGCATGTTCCCAGCTTGCCAAGAGCACAAGACACCCCCTCTCCATGTCCATACAGTTGATAAACAGTGGATCACACACACCCTGCTCAGAGACACACCTTGCAGCCAATCCCCCTGCTAAGGCACGAAGTTCTTGTGCAAGTCATGCTTCCTGTTTCTGGCTAACTGTGCTCTGCTCTCAGCCATTTCCTGACTCTGGGCCCAGCAACTCAACTTCCAGTTCCCTGCTTTAACTGCTAGATCGTGTTCCTCTCACCTCCATAAGCCAGGCTTCCGGTAGAAGAGAAAGCCTGGAGTGTTATCCTGGCTGACCCCCTAAATCATTGTTCGTTTGGCAAAAGCCTGCCTAGAAACCATCTAACCACAGCATGAATGGACCCAGTGCCAGCTTAAAGGCTGGGAGCATGGACAGTCAAAAAGCAGTGCGTGAGCCTTAAATGCGTATGCTAAAGGCACGAGTCCCAAAAGAGAGCATCCAAAGGGGTCTATATCCTATAGGCACATGCAGTTCCTATTGATATTAATAGGGTCTGTGCATAAAGGGTGAAATTCACCCGTCTACAGAGAGCAGGAAGTGATGCATAGGCTTTGTGCTGGCTCCATGAATTTTATCCAGAGTGAGCGCCGACTATGTTCCAAAAAGCTGGCTAGCTCAGGGGGGAGATGGGATGCTCTGTAGATACCAGAGGCCATGGAATTCCTGTCCAGATTCTGAAGTGCGCCAAACACAGGGGTGTAAGGACCTGTGGGATGGGGTTTGACTCTGATAATTATGATCGCAGTATACTAACAGTCCTGTGGGCATTGGTATAGCCCGTGTCATTGTAGGATCTCAAAGCACTAATGGGGAGGGATACTGAGGGTGCTCTGTGTGTGTCTTTTCTTTAGCCAGATCATGCTTTTTTTTTAACAGTGCTACTGTGTTGGGGGTTCCACAAGTGTTCCATGGGCACCTCCTGATTTTAGGCATCTCCATTTTTTAGACCCAACCTGGGATACATAGAACCAGCATCTCTGAAGAGCTTGGGGTCAGAGTCTAAAGCACTGAGCACCCACAACTGGTATCAAGGAGCTGCTGCCTGCAGAGACCCTTTGAAAATCTGGCCCCTGCTATGTGAGCTCTTTTGAAAATTCCAGCCTTTGGGTGCGTGATTTTCAGATCAGCTGATCACCTGGTGCTTTGGATTTCCACAAGCTCGCATTGCTGTAGCCTTTCCCCACTGCCTTCCCCCTACCAGAGCTTTTCACTGGCATGTGTCACTATGTGCCACAATGTGGATGCAGCTTGCTTTTCACTGCAGTCTGTAACTACATGTACCCTACACGATGCTGCCACGGGCGTGTAGTTTAGATTGGTCCTAGTGTAGACACAACCCAGTAAGTGTTACATGTCCCCCTCTGTGCCCAATCCACAGAAGATTTGAGTTTCTCACAGCTTGAGGGAGCACATTGGCTCAAGCTGTGGCAGATCATGCTTACAGTGGTGCCCTTGCTCTTGGCTAAGGTGGTGGCTCTTACATAGACTTACAAAGCTGCTATTTGTACCAGCGCAGTTTACTCCTGCTTGAAACCAGTGTAGGGGCTGGGTTATATGGCTTTTGCCTAGCTGCTCTAGGATCAGCAACATCAGTGGCTGGAATTGGGGCAAATCCCCCCTGTGTGGACAAGTCCTCAGAGTTGCTAGCAGAACTGTTTGCAGGATTGGGGCCTACGTTCATCAGTATCCATCACAGTGAAGGACATCTCCAGCTGAAGAACGACGATGGCGATCGATAGAATGGTCACGTTTGCGTGCATCAGCAGCATCTTGAAATGTATTCAGTCTGCTAAAATACACTCCTCCATTCTTCTATTTATGGAAAATGAGTGTCTAATCCTTGAGCTGTGATTCTGCACTTTGTGCTGAGCAGACCGTTTCTGCCGGTGCTGGTGGGGAGGGGGAAGAGCTCCACAAATTGCAGCGCAAGCTGCAGAAGAGACCAGAGCAGCCCATTAAACCTATTGTGAAAACAGGAGAATCAAGCTAATCGAAGCGGCTGAGACACCAAACGTCTAGAAGCGAGTGCAGTTCGGTTCGGTTGGTCTTTGCCCTTTAACGTGACCTGCACTTTAAAACAAAAATCAATGCTTTATTTTTAAGGATGCATTTGTTTCTGGTCCTTTGGATTCCAGGGTCGGTAAGGTCTCAACTCATCCAAGCTGGCCTGACTGGTAATCCGCTTCATACAGTAACCAAAGAGGTCATGTTTGGGAGCTTAAAGTTAGGCACCTACATCAGTGTCCTGCATTGTAGAGTAATTCAGTACTGCAGCGGAGCTGCAGATCCTCAGCTGCACTGACTGTCAGACCGCTGACACTGACCCCTAAGTAGGGTTTAGATACCGGATTCTACACAGTGCAAGTTTGCAACATTTGCAATGTTTTCATTGCCTGTTTGGATGCTTATGAGTGCGTACCTGGTTGTATAGGAGTGTGTGTCAGTGCATCTATGACAACTGTCATCTTGGTCAACACAAATTGAACTGGGAATCTCCAGAGCTGAAACCCTGAGCTGTTACAGCTTGAGCGGAAGAGCCAAGACTCCCTAGTTAGGGCGGTCATAGATGCCTATTCTGTGCTGATTACGCAGAGAGGGAGACCTGCAGCACATATTCATGTATCAGTCACACGCAAGGGTACATGTGCATGTATTTAGGGGGGTATGTGTGCATGTCGTTGCATGTATGTGTGTGCATCTGTGCATTGGTGTAAGCGTGTGTGCACATGTTAACAAATACCAGATAAACTGAAGAAGATTTTCAGCATTAAACAAAAAACAAACCAATGGTGCTACATGTGGCTCTTGGAATTCACAACATCCTGGTGTTCCTTGCTTCTGCAAGCCCTTGCACTCCCCGTACCAAGGGCCCTTCCACGCAAATGTTGCATGCTCATTTAGCTACAAATCAGGTGCAGCCTAGGGGCAAATCCTGTATGACCGCAGATGTCATAAAGGTTGCCCCAGTCTGTCTTTTAGTGCCGGTGGCAGCACTTTGTGTGCGTGTGCGCACATGTGTGCGTTCCAAGTGCACATAGGTTGCCACACAGCTAGGACAGAGGCACCCACTGAGCTTTTGCTAAAGCAGACCAAAGCCAGTGTCATCATTCCAGTACAGTGGATGATCTCTACCTGCATCAGGCAATTCCTTTACATATAGATATTCTATCCCCAGAACACAGTCAGGGCTGATCTTTTCCTGACAAACGCTGCTCTGCTTTTGCTTGATGATAAAAGGCCCATGCTAAGGAGGTGCTCATTGCACATGGAAATATCACACTCATGATCGCTGCTATTGCAACAACTGGTGATTACTGCAGACGTCACTGTGTCTGCTAGTTTTATGGTTCCCTTGTACACTTGTTTCTGTAGGGGCTTATGTGGATGTCTGTTCACATTACCAACTTGGTCTGCATCCAAAATAAGGAAGAGGCTGAGAGGTTTTCTCTGAGAACTTCACAGAGGTCCCTGTCTCCCTCCAATTCCATTCCTGCACTTGGATTGGGCAATCAAACAATAGCGCTAAAGCACACAAGGCCAAAAGGTCAATGATCCTCCGACCTGAAACTGAGTCATCAGGCTGGCAATAATAGATAGTGGCATACACCAGGATCTATTTCCAAATGCAGGTTGTTTTTCACATAAATACGTGAATGGACAAAAATTAAGTCTTTTTCTATCTGTCTATTGTGTTTTTTTAGTACCTATCCCTGCCATTATGTATGGAATCTTAATCTTTCTTAAACATGAGGCTTGTATAATATAAAACAGCTGCTAGATACAGACAGAGGCTTCCACCCAACTCGTGTTTCAGCTTTAACTCCTTGGTTTACCAGGGACCACGCCCTGTCTGGAATGCTGTACAGCACAGAGACAACTAGTGGCTGAATAATATTCTGCAAGTAAATATGTCCTCACAGTATATAAGACATGAACAGATTTAAATATTCTCCACTCTGAAGATGAAAGCTACCATTTGAATTCCATAGGTTGTAACAGTGTTCCCCCGTGCTTTGGCAACAAAATGAATGCAAAAGCTTTGGAAGCATGTTTCCAAGTGTTCAACTCTCGCCAATACTAGCTGGGACACATAGCTGATTTGCCCTACCTTAGTGAAAATGTAACCTTTGGTAACAACGCAAAGTCGTTAGAATTGTGATTCTTTCCATATGGTGATGTTAACCTAAAATACAAAATTAACATGGGTAAGGCACTTTAGACTCCTCAGACAGAAGATGTTACCCATGGTCTAGATAATATTGGGCCTGTCGTAGTTGAGGAGACTGGACTAGATGACCTGTCAAAGTCACTTCCCGTTGTAGATTTCTGTGTTTCTTATAATATCGTTTTAGATCATGTAGGGTTAAGTTCTCTCTGCGTCTCTTTAAAAGTGGAACTAACCAGCATCGGCGAATTAAAGAACATGTATCTGAGTAAATGGAAGGTGAAAAAATCACTAGACGCTCAGAGCTTGGAGTTATTTTTTATTAACTCCATGTATGGACACCCCTATTGTGGGATAGGAGTGCCTTGTTCCCATTTAGCTTAACCCAAGACTAGAAAGAACAGAATGGGAGCTGTCCAGTAACTAATCAGACTCCCCAGCTGAACATTTCCTTCATTTGCAATGATTTCCCACATGGTCTGGGTCATCAGCAAGGGTTGGATCTGTGGTTTTCAGCCCTGCCACTTGAGCTCAAAGCATTCTCCCTTAGTAGGCTCTTATCTAACAGTGAAGTTCCCGCTGAAGTTAATCGTCCCCATCTGAGGGGAAGGTGTCATGGCCAATGTGTTATTCATTCACAGCTCAGAAAGCATCGTTTAGGGCTGGCAGATTTCTGAGCTGAAGGAAACTAGAACAGCGGGATCCTACACACAAACAGGCTGTAGGAGTTGTAAAGGAACAACTAGGTTTTGGTTGCGTCCTGTGCTGATTTGGCTTCAAGGAATTGTCAGGTCCTTATTGATCCCTTACTAAACTCTGGAGAGGTGTCTGAATGATGATCTGCTATGACCACCTTCTAAAATGGGAAGTTTATTACCCCTCAGATAAAGCTGGTGTGCGCCAAGGTAAAACAGTTTTGATCTGGCCCTCTGCAGCTGCAATTCACTATTCTCGGCCACTGTGCAATTATTACCGTTCGAGTCTGCAGTCCTTGTGTGGAGCGTTGTCTTTAATTAACCAAGGATAGAAATGAGTTAGTGCAAGTCAGGTCCTGAGTACAGTGGAAAGAGGTGTGCACTTTCAAACACTGTGCAGTTTGCATTTTTTGCAAGGAAAGGAGCAGGTGCCTAGTGAAACAAGCTTGTTCTTTCCCCCTGTGTAAAATGTCCTTGGAGGTTTGATTCTACTCTGACATACACAGTGGCATGGAAATCTCAGAGGAGAAAGAATGAGCAGGTACTAGGGGAAAATACTACTGAAGAATCAGTGGATAGCTTTGTAATGCTCAGCTACTTGGAGATTTAGGGAGTGCATGACCTTCAGTTGGTATCTCCCACTTTGCTGTCCCCAAGCTGCTGCTTTACTGAACTGATAACTCTTCAAAAGGCCAAAAGCATAACTAGGTTCGAAAAATAATTAGATAGCCACCAATGGACCTATCCTCCATGAACTTATTAGCCAAGTTGGTTAGGGACGTAACCCCATTCTCAGGGAGACCCTAAACCTCTGACTGCCAGAAGCCGGGAGGGGAAGACTGGAATGGATCCCTCCAAAATTGCTCTGTTCTGTACACTCCCCCTTCAGATCTGGTACAGGCCACTGTCAGAGACTGGATACTGGACTAGATGGACCATTGGTCTGATCCAGCGTAGCAGTTATGTTCTTTCTTGCTTTAGTGTTGCCACATCTCCTACAAAAATTCTCTGCAATATTTATCTTACCTGGATTTTTTTTCTGCTACTCTTACTTCGGGGTCCCATGCAATTAATCAAACCATCTTCTGTTGACCTGGCTACTGCCTCTCTGGAAGGTGGATTACCTACACCAACAGGAGCATCCCACCCTTCAGCATAGCTGTCCTAGAGCAGGTTGAGAGAGAGACCTACTCACCGGTACCTAAAAAAATGGCTTGATTTTCAGAGGTGCTGAGCAAATGCAATTCCCATTAAATTCAACAGAAACTCTGGGTGCTCAGAGCCTCTGAAAATCCAGGCCATTTTTTTTTCCAGGTTGCCAGAATACGGACATAAGGGCCAAACTTCAGGCACCCAAGTGTACAAATATTGGACTGAGTGTCTTGGCTAACCCCAAACCAAGTCAATGGCGTTACCCCCTGGATGAATCTGTCCCTGTGTGCATCAGCTTCCCATTGTATAATAATACTTCCCCACCTCATTAAATCACTAATGTGTATACATGGCTTTAAGATCCTTGGTGGACATCACTAGAGGAAATCAGAGCATAATGCGTGATTTCCTTTTTGATTGGCCTCTTTGGCTGATTGGTTCGTACCATGTCCATTTAATAATGCATGCGTCTTCCAAGCCCTGCGTTTTCGGAGGTGCTTTAGAAAACAGCATGCTCACTTTGCCCTATGGAGGTTGTATGGATTATGTGCAGCCAGGGGAGCTAAAAATTCCCACGTGTCTCTCGAGCAGAGACAATGAGTTTTAATGGAGCTTTTCCATGCTACACCTTTTGGTGCTAATCCAAGGAGAGAAGTAGTGCAATCTTGGCAGTGTGTTTATTTCCTGTCTTATATTGTAAAAAATTCACCCACCCTGCTGAGCTCTTCTGAAAATCTGGTCCAGCTGGTGTGTGCGGACTCAGTTGAGATTTGCTTTGGGATCTGAGGTTCGTTTGACCCTGAAATTAAAGAAAATCTGAGGAGGAAAGGGCAACAACCCACCCGAACCCTGGAGAATGGAAATTTAATGTAAACCTCCAACTAGCATGGAACTCAAACGCTATCAAAACAAAAAGCATGAAGGTTCATTTGTGGATTTCCTTGGGGGGCTCTTTAATTTATGAGCCGGAGTAGGTCTAAGAGGGTTTATAAGCCTTTGGCTGACAGTGAGGCAACACTCAGTGATGATAGTGCGGGAAAGTAGGTCATTTACCACAAGCATAACCAGCCAACCTGCACTCAGCAGGGATCAGCTGTTCTCCGCAATCAAGATCATAGGTGCGAAGCAGCCGCTGTGTATCTTAGAGCTGAAAGGCCTTTGCTGAAGCTAAGGGAGACCTGTGCAGCACTCTGCTGAGCTGGAAGAACTATCCTGTAAATATTATCATCCGTTTTAAATTTTGTAAATCTGCCAAACTGCCTTGGCCACAGAAGAGCGCATGTTACTGACCGCGTTTCCCATGTATTTTAAGCATGCCTGTGTCCATGCAGCATGCTGAGAATTCAGCAATTTAAAATAATTACTGTATATGTCTCGAAGCCTCCTTCAGAGACATCTCTTCAAAGACTGGCCAGGGCAGGCTGACTCTGTTATGAAAACTCCTTGCATCAATTTACATGTATGTGTTTATGAGCCCGCAATCTCAATGGGTGTGTTCACAGTTTCAGGGTAACTGCACCTGCCATACCAATTTCCAGCTCCCTCTGGAAAGGTGAGGGGCATAGTGGTACCCTCCCTGAGCTATGAAGGTGGGTGTTGGTCCCACATGTAAATCCTTGCGATGGTGCCATTGTGAAAGGAAAACGAAAACCGAGGTGGCATTAATGACATTTTTACTATATCCCATACAGTGCCCCCGCTGCAAAGATTTCTCCCAAAGTTCATGACAACATCACTAGCAAAAATGATTGCTACCCATCCCATTGTCATTAGCAGTTCGCCATTTATGGAAATCGTTAACCAGAGGAGCTGTTACTTTTGAGGCTCATCTATCAGCAAACACTTAGTTCCTTTGGATTGATCCATTCACCAGTCAGATTTTTCCCACAGAGGCATGTGGGAAAACTCCCCTTGGAATCAATGGGACTTGCACCTGTATGTCCAAGTTCAGAATTGGATGGCAACGTATCCTCTAGGCTGAAACTTTTGGTTTATGCCCAGATGTTTTTTTGAAGAGCTCAGGGCCAGATTTGCCAGCACTCAGCATGCGCAATCAAGGCCAGATTTTCAAAAGAGGTGGGCTCTCTTTGTGATGCTCATGACCCACTTTTCCAAGGAACCCGGCACCCAACATGTTGAGCTCCTCTGCAAATGTGGTCTCAGTTGTGGATGCTAAGCCCTTCTGAAAAGACTGGCCAAAAGGGCGTGGGTCTTTCTACACCGTGCTGGTTATAACTGACTCTTGAGCATATCAGTAAAACTCATGGGTCAGCCAGAGGCACTTAAGAACAGAGGCAGAACTAAGCTAAAATCCCTTGGAGTAGGCTCAGATGCAAACACAAACTTTGCTGTGTGCCATCTCTGCTGTTCCTCCCCAGTTAATTGTGCTGATTTCACAGAGCTGCCATGCTCTGCTGGCACTAGGAACAAGGGAATGAGCTTTAGGAGCCCAAGCTCATCAAGACCTATTTACATTACTTTGTAGACTGCAGATGCTGTGAAGGATATGGGCCAGTCGAAATTATCTGTCTAAACACAGACACTGTGAGGTCAGATACACAATAAGGACAACATTCTCTTCCCTGATCTAATAGTAATTGGCATTTATATAGACAAGTACGAGTTCAATGTGCTTTGCAACCATTAACAAATTAACCCTCATCACACCCTTGTGCAATAAGTTGTTACTGTTTTATAGATGAGGAAACTGAGGTACTGAGAGGGTAAGGCCAATATTTTCAAAAGTGGCCTCTAACTTGGGGTGCCGGGAGACACCGAAGGCCTGATTTGTAGAGGGTCCGAGCAGCCACAGCTCCCCTGGCTGTTTGTTGCAGTTATGGGTGGTCGGCACCTTTGAAAACTCAGACCTGGATTTCAAGCACCCCAAAGTGGAGGTGTTACCCACCAGTGAATGAGTGCTACAGGTCCCCTTCTGTACCGATCCAGAGAAGACGAGCATTGTTACAACATTTAGCTAGAAGGTCTGGGTTCTATAGCTCCGGCTGTAGTAGTTCACGCTTTAAGCTCTGGAGAGTCCCAATCAACCCTGCTGCATCTGCCAAGATGGTAGCCATCACGTAGATTGTAGAGGCCCCTTCAATTAGAGATTATTTGTAAACATTTGAGCTTTAGGCCCAGCTCCTTAAAGGTATTTAGACATCTCGGTACCTTTGAGGAGCTGGGCCTACATGACTTGCCCAGGGTCTTGTGGCAAAGCCAAGACTCCCACCTATCTAAGAGCCAAAGTTTCATCTGGGGAAAAAAATGGAGGCCAGGTTTTCAGAAGAGCGATGCATACTGAGTGCTTGAAAAACCTAGCTTTAATCATGCAATAAAAAGTGTGTGGGGCAGATGGAGGGGGAGCTCGGTGATGTGAAATTAACGGTGACACTGAGGCCTGGATCCTCAAAGGTATAGAAATGCCAAACTCCCAGTGATTTCAATGGGAGTTAGGTGCTGAAATACCCCTAATCTGGACCTGAGTCCTTAAGACATTCCTTGGGGGTTCCTTCTGTTATGGACACATTGCATTATTACCTTAACTTCATCTAAACACATCTTTATGTCTTTATTTTTTTTGCTTTTAATCTCTTATTGAGCAGCCCCCCAAAATGACTGCAGCTGTCAAATATAAATCCGTTATAAGCACAAAAGTTAGTGCTGCAGTTCTAGGAGGATCCCCGTGGAGGGTGCTAGATTGCAACAGGCAGATATTTATACAGACCAGTTACTCTTACCACCCAGTGATTTGTTTCCAGCTTTTGAAACTGGAGAGTCGAAAAGGTCAGTAAAGCTTGATGCAATCTGATCTCTCTCCAATAAAACAGAAATAGTCTATTAGCATGTTGTCAATGTCACCTACAGTTCGGAAGAGATTTATTCCTCTGCACTGTGTGATATACCCCGAAGAAAGCATAGTGTCATCATGCATTAACAATGGATCCTACAGGCAATTCGTTGTCTCCTAGGAAGGAATCGGTTACAGGTTGTTACAGATAGTACTGATTTGATTTTGTTTGCACAGCATTACAAATGACACATCATTTGACTTTGCTTATCCAGTTACATGGTTTGGCTGAGGTTTCATTTAAACACCTTCCTTGTTGTATGGTTGTCTCTTTAAATGTTTCACAACAGAACCTTACCCTTTTTAAAAAGGCAGTATGATCTAGTGGCTAGAGTATTTGACTGGGATGCCGGAGTCTTGGGTTCTATTCCCAGCTCTCCCACAGACCTGCTGTGTAATCATGGGCAAGACACTTTCTTTCTGTGTCCCCTCCCATGGTCTTTGTCTTTTTTTTTTTTTAGACTGTAAGGGCCAGCTCCTCAAAAGTATTTAGATACCTCTTAGGGAGTTAGGCACCTAAATACTTTTGAGGATCTGGACCTACGCTCTTTGGGACAGAGACTGTCTGCCTCTTACTCTATGCCTGGGCAGTGCTTTGCACAATGGAGTGCGATCTCAGATCAGGCCCCTAAGTACCACTGTAATACAAGTAATAAATAATTCTTAGGAAGAATTGGAAGACCATGCTATGAGGTTTTCAGAATTAGCAAGTTAAGTAAATCATTTTTAAAAAGTCAGCCCTACAGCAGTCAAAGAAATGGTACTGAGTCAGTTTCTTTTGACAAGTATAATTTATTTGCAATTATTTGTATGAATACTTTCTGGCATATTGGTAGGTGTACCACGGTATATTTTGTAAAGTTAATACTAGTACTCGTATCATGCTTTCCCTCCAACAATCTCAGAATGCTTTTACAAAAGATGGGTTAAATACCATCATCTCCATTTTACACCTGGGGAAACTGAGGCACAGAGTGGTGATGTGATCTGACTAAAGTCATGCAGCAAGTCAGTAGCAGACGCAGAAACAGAACCCAGGATCCTTAATTTCCAGCCTAGTGGAATAACCGTTAGACCACACTGCTACCTTTGGGAGCTGAACAAGGTCTGACCTCCTTGCTGCACTCTGATTCTGCTGCGAAGTATTGGCTTAGAAGTGTGGTGAATCTACTGGTTTGTTTATGTGAGAATTCACAGGTTAGAGGATTAGCAAATTGACAATCAACAGAGTTCAAGTGTCTCTTCAAGTAAAATTGAAGGAGAGTGAATTTTTTGGCAGTGGAAAATAGTTTTAGACACCAAGAGCTGGTGTAAATCAGCAAAGCTCTGTTGATTTCAGAGGAACTATGCCAATTTACACCATAGGCAGTGCCAGATTGGATCCGATCGGAAGTCCACCATCCTGTCCCTGACAGTGGCCAATACCAGATGCTTTAGAAGGAAGCTTAAGAACCTCACAGTGGTAGAAAGATGTGTGATGATCTGCCCCTACATTGTCTCCTCTGATCTCTATTAGGCAGAGATTGGCTAAAGTAAGGATCAGATATTTCTGAAATGTTGTGCAGCGGGGGGGATGCGATATGTACCTCCTGTAAACTGAATTAACAACCAGAGTTATAGTTCTTTTAATGAGACAACCTTACATTATTCAGTGAATTAATCTGAACTTCTCCTGGACACCAGGAAAAAATAGTTCTCAGCCTTGAGATCCTGTTAGAAGACATTATAGGGGACTGGCAAGCATTCAGTTTATTTTCCCATAGGCAGCTCATTGCTAGCACAGTAATCTGCTCATCTCTCAAATGTTCTTCTAATTCCTCTTGCCAGTATTTTACAATAAAATGGGATGCTCTCCACAAGGTTCTCAGGCATTCTTGTTATCTGTCTAAGACATGGTTCCTTATAGGGCAACATCAATGCCCGAACACAGACCCCATTTAGACAGAATAATGAACAGATACATAGAAGCATAGAAAATTAGGGTTGGAAGGGACCTCAGGAGGTATCTAGTCCAACGTCCTGCTCAAAGCAGGACCAACCCCAACTAAATCATCCCAGCCAGGGCTCTGTCAAGCCGGGCATTAAAAACCTCTAAGGATGGAGATTCCACCACCTCCCTAGGTAACCCAATCCAGTGCTTATTAACATACTAACTACATACTAACACCTGGCATGGGGGACTTGCTCAAGAGAGTCAGTGTGGATCTATAATTAAGGCAGTGGTCTAGGAAGTAGGAAAACATAGGTTCAGTTCCCAGTTCTGAGAATCATTGTGCCTTTGTGCCTCTCTCTTTCTTTATCTGTCTTGCCCATTAAGACTGTCAGCTATTTGAGGCAGAGACAATCTCTCCCTATACCTGTGGTAAGAGTCAGGAGCCTGAATTGGGGATTCAACTCCCTTGGGCTCTTCTGGAAACTCCAGCTTACATATCTGTACAGAGCTTGATGCAGTGGGAGCCAGGTCTCAGCTGGGGCCCATAGATTCTAATGTAATACTATGATTAATAGTATCCTTGCAATATCTCCATGCAGTGAACTATCATTATTTCTCCTTGGAGTTCTTTCCAACAGACAGCTCAGCATTTGTACTACAATATCTATGGTGAATGATGACCATGTAATGCAGCCAGCTTAGTTGAAATTTTCAAAGATGTAGTTGCCTCAGATTTACATGATCGCAACCACTTTTGAGGGACTAAGCAAAATGTCCAGATCATACAAGATATCCTACTTCTGCATACTCTGAATATTAAATTAATTTAAAGTCACACTTCCATCATTTCCAGGAGCATGCAACAGATCTCTGCAGGAATGTTTCTGACTGGAGAGAATACTATTTTCAGTAGGTTGAGATTTTTGTCATTTACCATTCAAATACATAGAAAATGACCAGTCTGTCAAAAATTTATTTGCTTTTCTTTGTTTTCCACACAGAACTGATGCCAAAATAAATCCTCAATAATATACATCTTTTTTTCTTAATTAGTGTTGCTATTTACAAAATGTGTGATATTCTATGAAGAATAAATTATGTACACCCATGATAAACCAGACAGCAAATGTTCATTCAGAATATGTATTTACACAGATATGTATACCTATATACAAATGTCCAACCTTATTGACTTTGGATCGCTCAGCTAACAGTGTCCAGTCAATGCTGAGAATGCCAGCACGTTGTCAATAAGAACGATAATGTCTATACACACTGTGCAATTCAGATACCGCTGGTGTCTAAAATTTTGTCTAGCAAACACATGGTTAAATGAGTTGGAATTCCCATGAGCCCTCCTTCCATAGTTTATAGGCCTCTCTCCATTATTGGTCCCATTTCTCCAGTAACCATGGAGACGAAAGGTTCAGTTCCAGCATCATTATTACAAGTCTTTCTTGGATTTCCTCTTCATATTGATCCTCTCAAATTAGGCAACATACACTTTATCTGAGCCAAGATCTATCTCTTTTTTTTTTTCTTTTTCTTTTTTTTTTTTTAGCTTCTAGCGATGATTAGTAACATGACATTGTAAGACATTTGCAAAGTCTCAGGCAATGGGGAAGCAGGTGAAAACTACTAATTACAATTCTTACACTTGGTTAAAAAAAAAAAAAGCCATATAAGTCTTGAAATAATATGCAGTTCCCATATATATTTATACACACACAGACCTTGGAATGAAACCATTGTCACGTTGCAACATTCAACGTCACGTAGAAGCCAAAACATACCCAAGAAGAGAAACATGAGCTAAGGAATTTATCTCTTGCCACCCTGAAGTGTGCTGTGAGCCAGATGCTCAACTGGTATAAATTGGTGCTGCTCCAATTTACCCCAGCTCAGGTTCTGGCCCACAGTCTTGTGATATGATCCTGCAAAGATCTGAGCACCCGCAGCTTCCCTTTCTAGTGACAGGAATTGAGGGTCTCTAGCCAGCCTCATGCAGGGCTGAGTGCCAAGATCGTGACTGCTGCTGGAAGATTTTAGAAATGTTCTAATGCAGAGAGACCTGGGAGGACAGGGTCATTATGCTGAAGTTAACGCAGGACCCTGCGGGGGGTGGCATTTCAGCTTCAGACAAAAAGATTTGGTGTAAGGTTTGCTCAAAAAGAATGATGGACTGGTTGGTATAAAAAAAAAGACTTGAGGGCTCAATGTTCCTATTAGGGATTGTGAGCTGTCTGGGGTAGGAGCTGTCTCAGTGGTGTTTGCTGGGACAGTGCCTAGTGTAATGGGGCCCTGGGCCCTGCTTAGGGTCCCTAGACACTACCATAGTAGAAATTAATAGCAGCAACAACAACCACTTGCAAAAGGCAGGAGAGGAGCTCTCAAAACCAGCAGAATTCTTGGCTCCAGGGAGGAGATTAGCAGCCACCAGGTGTGTGAGAAGGGACTGGACTCCTGCTTAGGCAGAGCCTTAATATCCATGGTGAATACTAGGCCTAAACTTATGGATCTGCCAGCCCCTCTTCTTTGCTCTCTCTCCCCACTGGCAGCATGTCCAGTTGTTCCTCTGCCAAGTACGTACACTGATCACACACCCCTGAAGGGATGGAGGCCATGGGGAAGTAATTAACTCTGCTCCGAGCAGCGTTAGGAACCAGAGTGATGGTCAGTGGAAAATTCACAGGATCCTGAGGAGAACATGCTCCATAGGGTTACCATTTCTCAGTTCCAAATATGTGGTGTCCCTGCTGTATTCCATGTTTTTAGGTGTGTGCATCTATTCCTGAGTTCTGCTCCCTCTCTCCCTGATGTGGGGAGTCAGGGGAAGGAAGCTTGGGGGTCCTTCTTTATAGGGCTGTGGGACCTATAGGACATTCAAATCTTACAGGGCTAAAATTCACAATTGTAGGAAATCCTATGCCCTGCATCTGGTAAATCCCTGTAACCCACAGTAATATCTACATACATATAATTTTTTATAACTGTTACAATAATTTGATGCATCTGATGTATCTTTCATCACAAACAAATACCGTAGATCATCGTTTTGGCTTTGCCTGCATAGTAACATAAATACTATTGATGGGCCCAAGCCCTGGATTTTAGATCCACATTATTCAAGAAGGGAAGGTGTTTTATTCAACCTATTTCAAATTCGGATCTGGATCTGTTTCTCAGGTCAGGCCCACCTCTAACTGTACTGCAAACTCCAGAAAGTCTAGGAGATTTTGGCTTTAATTTCAGTGGCTGACCTAGGAATCATCTGGTAACAAAGCAAGACCCTTCCTGAAATACTTCCTCCTCTGTCTTTTTCTCTCCTTCTGTGTATTTATGCACAAATATGCCCATATTTATACACCCACATGCTACACTCTCATAACACCATTCTTGGGATCTTTATCTTGATATAGCATAGTGTTTGAGTAGGCCTTGGAAAAGGACATAAAACTAGCTGCAGAGATAAAGCCTTCTGATAAATCCTGTAACCCACAGTACTATCTACATAGATATTTTTTCCTATCATCTATAATTTGATGGAAATCCACCAGTTCCTCAGCCTAATGTGATTGCCCTTAGAACAGATGATATATTTTTAAGGCATTAAAGTGTGAGCAATTTTAAGTGTTGCCTAGGGTCTAAGCATCAGGGTTAGGTGTACAAAAGTGACCTATGTTCTAATGCCAGCTCTGACGCCGCCTCTCTTGATGGCCTTGGACAAATCAGTAAGGTCCAAAAGTTTTAATAGTGGACACTGAATGCCACAATTATGGGGCGCCTGATGTGAGATGCCAGGGGCCTGATTTCCATTTCCAGGGGATGTCAAAGAGAGTTATGGATGCTTGGTAGCTCTGAAAATCAGGCCTGAAGTCTCTCAGACTAAAATCAGATGCCACTTTTGAAAACTTCTTCCAGGCCACGTAAGCGAGCCAAAAACAAAGCTAGGAACGGTACCTAGATCTCTGAGCTCTACGCTTAAGACCCACTGAAGTCAATAGGAGTGTAATCTTATGCCCAGGCTACATTTGGACCCTTCTGTTTGTCATAGCCCCCTGGCTGCAGCCTGATGATGAGCATGCCTTTCTCAGTGAGCCCAATACAGATACTTAGAGCTCCCCGAGCAGGTTGCCCAAGCATTCTTGCATGTCCTTGACAGCCTGTTTTCAAATTCCATGCCATTGCCAAAGCAGTCTACGCAGAGCAGACCATCAGCCACGTATACTCCTCCCTGCCTTTACGTGCACTGAGCCAGGCAGCAATAATTTTAGTCTTGCTCAAGGCAAGAGAAGGGATTAATCCATCACTCCTGGCTTTAGTGAGCATTATTTTAAAGTTAACCAAACTCCTTTGAAACAGAATATTTGGGGGAAGCATATTGATTAGAGTTGTTAGTTGAAAGTTGGGGGGCGATCTGTATTTTATCTCAATTGGTTCACCTGTCCAAAGAGAACAACGGACAATGATGGATGTGGTTAAGTGTAAGAGCAACAGTGTACTCTCTATTGTGATATCCCTTATGCAATATACCCCAGCACTCTCCCAAAACACTGTGAGCTGTAGTCCTCCCTCAGGTAAACCAACCACGGAACAGTTCCTGGAATTCCTGCTCACCTAGGATGAAATTTCTCCCTCAGCAGAGGATCAGCATGAGACCTCTAAGCCACCTAAACCCTCGGGATAAGTGGCATACAGCCTTGTGCTAGTCTTCTACATGGGGGGGGGGAGTGACCTAACGTGCCTATCAGAATCAATAAAGACTAAAAGAGCAGTCCAGAAAGAGCAAGGGGTATTTCAGGGGCTAGGGCATTTGCTGGTATTCACGAGATTTGGATTCACATCCCTGCTCTACCACAGATTGCCTGTGTGACCTGGGCTGAGTCATTTTATTTAATTTATTTATTTTATTTTACCCAGTCCCTCAGAGCATCAGTTCCTCCATCACGGGCATTGTGTGACTTTGGGCAAGTCACTTTGGCCCAAATCCTCAAAGGTATTTAGGTACCTAAAAGGTATGTCTACACTGCACAGCAAACCCTGGGCTTTGACTCAGGTTTGAGCTCAAACCCTCCCTTCTATCCACACACAAATCAGTCTGATTCATGTCACCAAGCACTCAGAACCCAGGCCCTGGGACCCTGCTGTGGGGGTGGGTCAGAGTCAGAGTCCTGCTGTGACTTGGGTCCAAGCCCTGTCATTTTGCAGTGTGGACACAGCTCAAGCCAGACTCGAGTCAGAAGGTCTGCAGAGCACAGTATGGATGAGTTAGCATGGCTATCAGACCCTAGTCCAGCAATTGTAAACCCAGGGTTACAATTCAGTGTGGACACTCAAACACAGGCTGGGAAACACCAAGTCCATGAGCCTGGGTTCCAGAGATTTACAATGGAGTGTATTCTTACCCAAAGATACAGATGTCAATAGGAGTTAGGCAACTGGGCACTTTGGAAAATCCCATCAGATGGTGAGATCTCTGGGTGCCTAAATATCTTTAAAAAGCTGGCCTTAGTCTTACTCTGCCTCAGTTTTCATCTGTGCAATGGCAGTTCTCTGCAGAGGCCAATTTCCTACACTCTAGGAAAAGCCCCATTGATTACAAGGGAAGCTTCATCCTAGGAGAGGATTGCAAGGTCTGGCCCAAAGCAAAGCAGTTCTGCTTTAGGCAGAGAGGGTCGCACGCCCTCTGGGAGCCAAAACAGACAGGGCTTAGCAGAGGCCGGCTGAAGCGTTAGCTCAGTTAGGACCTGGGTGCATTTTCAAAGGGTGGGCTAGAAGGCGGACCTTGGGAATAACGGGAAACTCTTGCCTCACATGGTGAAAAGTTCCAGAGGGGTGGAAGTGTTAGTCTGCACACAGGACTCTCATTTTTTCTTGCCTCACTCATTGAAAGCAAGGGCCCAACTGCAAAGCAGGCCAGATCCCACCTTCACTGACCCAGTGTGATCTCATCGACTTCAGCGTGTGCCAGCGAGGGCAGAGTTTGGGCCATTCTGTCCAAGAGCTGCAGGTTGTTTGGTATATTATTTGGTAGCACAGGTCAACTGCCAGGCAATCATTTTCCACTACAAGCCTGAACTCATACATCCCGTATTCCACCTACTCATACATGAGCCAGCTCCTCCGCTGGTGTAGCTTCATTGAAGCCAGTTTACACTAGTGGAGGATCTGGCCCATAAATTGCTTTGTGCCAGTGTTATATTGCATAAGCTCATACAACATTTGAATGTATATCACACATATATTACATACATCAAGCCCAATCCTCCGCTGGTGTCAATTGGTGTGGTTCTGATAAAGCCAATTCACAGCAGTCGAGGATCTGCCCCAATCTCTCTATGTACCATATGATAATATATAATGAAGCTGATGGTTGCAGAACAAGAGTCAGGAGTTCTTTAACTTACAATGCCACCTGTCCTTTGTACCATCACTGGTCAGCTGTAGAATTCTGCTTGTCATACTAAGATTAATTGCTAGCTCCTGCCCACATGATGAGCACAGGTGTCTCACTTTCAGCTCACCTTCCTTTGCCTGCACGATTCTGTGTTCTGCGTCTGTAAATGCCAGGAGGCACCCAGCAAGCTTTGCCTTGCTTATCAAATCTAGTCAGCACATGCTTTTCCCTAATTCAGCCTTGGTTTTGGTTTTTGTTTTTACTTTCATGAATCTCCTTCAAGCCATCGGAGAATATAAACATGAATACTGTATCGTCTACTAAGAAAATATATATTTGTGTGTGAATTAAATATCAAGATTCATGCAACAAATATCCATGCAGTATTACTGATTACATTTCACTGCAGTATAAATATCTTATAGGCCACAGCATAGCTGCTCCAGTATTCTAAAAAAAGATGCTTTTTCAACTGATTTTGAATGTGTCAGTGGCTGTGTCTTTGGTGAACCTGGAAATAGTGGAGATGGAAGTGTCATCTTAATAAACAAATAAAATGCAGGCTCTTGATTTGTTTATTTGTCCCTTTGTATCACTGGAACAGGAATGTTAAGACTTACTAAATAGCGTTCTGTCATGCTAATTGTCTCTCCCTTAGGTCTCACACTGACATACTGCAGTGGATGAAACCATTGCAGCATGCAGTATTTTCAGTTATGAAACACAAGCCTGCATGATATAGTCTTCCTTGACATTTCCAAGTCAGAAATCTGAGCCTTAAAGTAATTTGGATGCCAGGATGTATCGTCCTTTAATTAAAATATGCATGACCTTTCCCTGTGAATCCCAAAGCTTGGAAGCTAGATGTGCACTATTTCCTTGGGATATATTTTTGTATGTGTGGAGTGCAATGGAATGCTTTTCCTGCTTGACATTTGTGGGTGCTGTTGTTTACGTGAGGTTTCTCGAATGACTTTTTCGTTCAATATCCCTGGGATTGCAAGTGACGTAATTTTGTTTTAAATGCCTAGGTGCACCATACCTGTGGCAACCCATGAGCCTTGTGATGTAAAAAACAATTTTCACATGAAAGCTTATTCAGTTTCTAAATGAAAAGCTTAGAAAGTCACACAACTATTGCTTCCCATGCAGAACCAGATGCACACTGTAGAACATACTGTATTAACTACAATGCAGGTTACTATGCTATATCTGCAATTGTTCCACTTCAGCTTTAAATATGTTAACAGGTTTTAAGGACTAAACATCGGTTAGCATTTTGGTGATATTAACGTAATTTGTGTTAGCTAGGGTGCAATTGGCTGTCTTCAAGTTCTCCTCTCTAAAGTCCTCATTACTATTGTTTACACCTTCCTGTATCTCCATGTAATCAGACTTACTAATAGTGGAGGCACTTCTGCTTTTCTTTAGGTCAGGGGAAGAAGGGATCTTTGGGCAGCTGGTCACTTGCAAATATTGGGCTTGCTCCTCTCCTTCCGTCTCACGGTGATAGAAGTAGTTGAAGTTGGACACTATGACCGGCACTGGTAAGGCAATCGTTAATACGCCTGCAATGGCACATAAGGAGCCCACTATTTTCCCACCAATGGTCGTGGGGACCATGTCTCCATAGCCAACTGTGGTCATGGAAACCACTGCCCACCAGAATGCGTCTGGGATGCTGGGAAACTGAGACTCGCTCTCATCAGCCTCTGCGAAGTAGACAGCGCTGGAGAAGAGGATGACGCCTATGAAAAGGAAAAATATCAAGAGGCCGAGTTCCCTCATGCTGGCCTTGAGTGTCTGCCCCAGGATCTGCAGCCCTTTGGAGTGCCTGGACAGTTTGAAGATCCTGAAAACTCTCACCAAGCGGATGACTCGAAGGATGGCCAAAGACATGGCCTGTTGGCCTTGCTGGCCATCCTCTGGTTTCTCAGCCAGTTCGGTCCCTAGGGTGATGAAGTAGGGAATGATGGCTACAATGTCAATAATGTTCATGATGTTGGTAAAAAACCCAGCCTTGCTGGGACAGGCGAAAAACCTTACCAAGAACTCGAAGGAGAACCAAATGATGCAAAGTGTTTCTACTATAAAGAAAGGGTCTGTGAAAGAGGTCGACTGCTGATAGCCCATGGTACTGTTGGCATAGGGATGGTGGCTCACCCCGCTGCCATGGATGTCTTCGTTCTCATCCCGAAAAACGGGCAGCGTTTCCAGGCAAAAGCTCACGATGGAGATTAAAATCACCATAACCGAGACAATAGCTATAATTCTGGCAGGCCCCGAGCTTTCCGGGTACTCAAAGAGCAGCCATACTTGTCTCTGAAATTCATTCTCTGGCAAAGGCCTTTCTTCTTCTTTAATGTAGCCTTCATCCTCTCGGAACATCTCCATGGCTTCTTCCCCAAGTTCGTAAAACCGTATCTCCTCCGAGAAGATGTCTAAGGGCACGTTAACAGGCCTCCTTAGCCTGCCCCCAGATTGATAGTAGTACAGAATAGCATCGAAGCTGGGCCTGTTCCGATCAAAGAAATATTCATTTCGGAGAGGATCGAAATATCTCATTCTCTTTTTAGGGTCCCCTAGCAAGGTCTCCGGAAATTGAGCTAGTGTCTTGAGTTGTGTTTCAAACCGCAGCCCCGAGATGTTAATGACCACCCTCTCGCAGCACTCATGATCGGTTTCAGGATTATAGGTGTCCTGAGGATGACCTGCCAAGGCTGCCGCTTCATCAGTGGGGTCTCCAGTAGCAACTGTCATATTTAGGGTTAAAAGAAATCCTTAATCTAAACTCTTCCGACTGCCCGGCGGTGGGATCGGGTTCAGGGGAAGGCTACTGTCCTGGGAAAGGACAAGTTCGTAGGTTTGGAAGTGGCTCATGAAAATGCAGAGGGATGATCAAGGGAAAAAATATTTTAGCCTGCTGAGAAAGAGAGAGATGAAATAAAGTCGTGTGTATTAGAGGAACCTGCCTCTGCTCGAATATATCATATTCCTCAGCTGATTTTAATTTGCCTTCTTGGTGCAGAGTTTGAAAACTCCCATACCAGCATCTGGTGCTGATGGAAAAGCACTTGAGGAAACCTTTTTAATAAAAACGAGGGAAACATTTACATTGGCAAAACCAGTCTCTTAAAAAAATACAAAAAAAAAACATTGGGGGGAAAAAAGATTCTTTTCTATTCAAGGGACTAAACTGAGTGCCAGTGAAAATGAATATGATATCAAATAGATACCGCTCATGCACCTAAGGGGTAGAAATCAACCATGCAATAGCAGGCAATTCAGAGTTAACCTAAAGGAGTACGCTAATGGCTCCAACTTAAAGTTAAACATATTTACAGTTCTTTTGCACTGGAAATAAAATTGCAAGTTAACATGCGGTACTATATAGTTTTTCTCTCTCTCTTTAGGCTTAACAGCCAAATGGTTGGTTTATTTTTTTGCAGCTGGTTAATTTGCAAACACCTGTGCTAGCTGACAGCTTGACTATTGCATTCCCATCTCGAGATCTTTTCTGTGGTTCCTCTCCCCTCATTCTCTGCAAACGACCACTGCATACAGAAAACAAATCGCATTACCTGGAGAAGCAAATCTCAGTGTCTCTTAGTGACACAGATTAATTGACTCTGGGGAAATCCTAGAGAGAAATACAGGCTTCCAAGATCCCCATAAGTTCTTCTCTTCAAAGTTCAAAATAATGGTGAGTCATCGTAGAAGGGGGGGAGGGTTAGCTTTCCAGATTGTGGAGGTTAGGTCTGGTAATGGGGTGGGTTTGGACAGGCAGAGGAGGAAAAGCCTCTTGATGGCTGTTGCAGCTCTTTACTTCAGGGCAGATGAGTGTCTGTCTGAAGCTTTTCTGGAGGATGGTGGAAAGATGCTAAGCTCAGCAAAAATCTGATGTCCCCAGTGTCCTCAGGAGGTGTGGCGTTGCCAGGAAAAAACAGCAGTAAGGTAGAGAGCTGGTGGGTGCTTTCAAGCCGCATCTGCAAAAGACCCAGTTTCTAGAGGCAGCCCTCTTCCTCCTGCATGCTGTTTTATAATTCCTCACTGCCCTGCACTGCAACAAGGGAGAGGGGCAGAGAGCCTAGTGGCAACACGAACAAACGGAGCTGCCTTTCTGTGTCTCGCACGCGCAGCTGCCCCTAGCACAGGGCGGAAGGGAATCGGAACTGGGGGTCGCGGCGGGTGCCGGGTGCTGTGCAACGTGATCTTGATCTTCTTTCTCCTCAGCAAGGCATGCAGCAGATCATGCACCTTGCCGTGCTCAGCTCCTATGCCACTGTGCCAGGTTGACAGTCATTCCGCACATACGAGTCGCCTTGGGATGAAGCCTGCTATCTGATTCCCATGCACTAGAGGTTTTCCAGAGCCTTTGGTTAACAGCTGGGTATGATGCTCAGCATCTTCACTTGAGCCTTGCTCTCCAAACAGCCCACAAAAACCCCCCTGCGAGCTCAACTTTTGCAGCCAGAAATTGTAACCGAGTCTTTCACGCCCAAGTCCCCGGCCCAACATTGTGTCGTCAACTGCCCTGCATCTAACTTGGTCAAAACTAGGTAGTCACATCCAGCTGGGATGTTTCTTTGGAGGATGGTGTTTCTTATTGCAGAGAAGTCCAACCAACCATTTTTCCTCCTAAAGAGAGAATCTCTAACATCCTTTCTTCAGCTGCAGACAGCAGCTTGGCTTGTCTACTTTGAGCCAGGATTACAGAACTAGGTAGGGGAGTCAAGTGAAATATAACCCTCAAGTCTTAGTCTCCTAGCAGAGATTTCTGCATGCAGCTGGGCAGTTATGCCCCTTGGTCTGCCTCTTCATCATCAACCTTGGAGTTTTTGCTGTAGACTCCCCTTTTGTTTGAAATCTCCCCTTTCCATCAAATTCCCTCACCCTTTTCCTTACACACCAGAAGAAATAGTACAACCCTGAGAAGGCTTGCAGCATTCAACTGTTTCACTTAACCCTTTTTTAACGGCCCCAAATTAGGAAAGGTTAAAATGTATCCCATTTTTTTTCTTCTCACATTCCTCCCCACAATGATGCTTTGATAGAATCCGACCCTCTCAGCCACTCAAGACTATTTTTTAAATAGCCATGAATATAATTATGTAGTGCTACAAAAATAACAAGCATCTTATTGGACCCAATTTCCTCTGCAAGACAAAACAAACCAACCAACCTTGATTTTTCTAACACAGCTATTTTTCCTCTGTCCTTTTAAAACATACAAAGAAAAAACCAACAACTAAGGTTAATTTAGCAGCAGAATTTTTTTTTTTTTTTGGTAGCATGTTGATGTTTATTTCACTTGAGATTTAGGTTCTCTGGCTTTCTATATCAAAACAACAGCAGCTAGTGCTTATCAGACATTGTTATGGTGTGATCTGAGCTTAGCATTTTTCAGATAACAACCCACTCCCCTCTTCTGTATACAGTCTTACAGTTTCATGCATTACTGGCTCGTTAAGGTTAGAAGCAGGGAGCGAAGGAAGCCCCATCCTTTGGCCTCCTTCATGCTCATTGAGATTTTTAGGGGTGGGCTGTTTCTTTCTTCTTGCAAAAGACACCAACGTACATGCACAGATCTGATTCAGAATCAAGCTCACTGCAGGTATGAGCCAGTCCACACATTTCAAAGTGTTTAGCATGATTTCAGCGGACGGAGGGAAGACCGCGTGCCCTGAGGAAAAGGTCATGTTTGCTTTACTCTTTTCATAGAAATAGGAAACATCCATTCTCACAAGTTGTGGTAAACCTCTGGTTAAGGGAGGGCTGGGGGGGTGGCAACCACTTACAATTGGTTCTGCAGTCAGGCATGCAGTGAATACATAAGGAGCTGTCTGCACGGGGGTTCCATGCCTCACCTGGGAACAGTAGAGGCTAACTTAAAGGGGACACTGCTGGGGGTGTGTGTCAGGAAATAGATAGCAAAACTGCATTACCAATCCTAGCATGGAACCACTTAACACAAAAAGGCTTTAAAACTAATATTCATATGATTGACACGAAGGGTTTTTTTTTTCTTCCTCCAAAGCGGAAACCTAGATTTCAAGCACTAGGAAATAATAACATCCTTTGCTATATGATGTCACTGACACCTATAACTCGGATCCCTGACCATATGCCGCATAATAGTCTGCTTCTGTCCTATTAAGATTTGAAAGGTGAAGGATAACCAACTACCCCCAGCTTCGGGGAGGGAAATGTGTTAGGGTGATCAAAATCAGGAGGAAATATAGGGCCAACTCTGTCGTCCCTCACAGTGACTAGCACTGTGGTAAAGGGCAGTGTTGTCCAATGGTTAGGACACTGTCCTAGGAGTTAGGAGACCACAGCCTTATTCCCAGCTCTGGAAGTGACTTGCTGTGAACAGAGTTGAGTAGGGAGACTACCTTTGCTGGGTGGTAATATGGGAAAACCGTATGAAAAATATGGGCCAATGCTTTATTTTGAGCAATGTTTTAGGAAAACACCACTTCCCTTAGCAGATCATGATTTTTTCTCTCTGTTGTACATTCAACTGCCCTCAAGTATACCATGCAATTACCATAAGCTTCAATGTAACGTTCAAAAAGGTACTAATTATCAGTGTTAATACATGCCAATACATCATCAAATAAGAGACGGGTGATCACTCTATGTGAAAAAACAATTAAATTAGAGACAGTTCCTTTAAAATAAAGGAAGGGTGATCCTCCTAGATGAGAGTGGGGACAAATAGGGATAATTGCATGAGGGACCCGAGTTTGGGAGACCCTCAGAGCATCTGTAATATCTGTGTAAATAAAGGGAACTGGGAGGAGGTGGGATCCCAGCAAAGATGATGTGACGGCCGCAAATTTCTCTCGACAGGCCTGGCTGTGAGGCCTTAGGCAAATCACTTTGCATCTGCCTAGTCTATTTAGACTGTAAGGTCTTTGTGGAAGAAACTAGACCTTCCTGTGCATTGTTGAATTGCCACAATGGGACCATGAATTTGGGACCTCTCCTGTTGTGCTACTCCTATTATTGTATATTATCAGAGCATCTATGAGCCCCCGTCATTGAGCTAGATCCCTCTGTGCTAGGAATTGTACAAATACAGAATAAAACGATGGTCTCTGCCACAACGAGTTTGCAATGTACATAGAGGAAAAAAGCCAACAGGTGGATACAACAGGCAGAAGGGAAGTTGAAAGAAATAATGAGACAGAGTTGGCGAGCCTGCTCGGCCATGGTCTCAGCACACCAGCAGCCTAATCAATCTTGAGTTTTTTGTCGGCATGACAGCAAAGGAGAGTTTTAAGGAGACAATGAAGTGGTTTTACAGATATTTATAGGGCGGGCCACCCAAGCCTGAGAGGCAGCAGGGGAGAAAACACAAAGGTGCTTGTTTGAAAATTTAATAAGTAGATAATGGAGGCTGGTACATTGGCTGATCAGAGCTGGGAACTGACATCTGAATAGTGAATGAGAGATGATCGGTAGGGCGGGGATAGCCCTTAAAAATAACGTGCTGCGATAGGTGATGATTTAGTTGGGGTTGGTGCTGCTTTGAGCAGGGGGTTGGACTAGATGACCTCTGAGGTCTCTTCCAACCCTAATCGTCTGTGATTCTATATTTCTGTCATGCAATCTATTTGAATAACCACGGATGAGTAATGGGAGAAAGAAACAAATAGAAAATAGGTTTTTAATTGTCATTCCTGTACTGCTTGCTCTTGTTACATTTTTCTTTACAAACCTCACATCTCTTGCTGCTAATGAGATGTGCACCTGCGCCACGTGTAGGCTGCTAAAAACCTCTTTTCACAATTTTTGCCAGGTTTTACAAGCGAAGTGGGGTCGGACTTCGTTGATTTGTGGATGGAAGACCTCTACAGAAACCCCAGGTTGCTGGCAGAATAGTATCATGTTTTAATGGGCGGCATAAGCCAATGACTCCGCAGGGGGCACTGAAAGTGCAATTTTTCAGATGGGATTTAGAGCAGAGAGCCTAACCATTTCTGATCACTTGAGAGGCCACCACATTTGTCGAAGCAGAAATGTATTCCACTGCTAAACTGAACCCCAGCCAAAATTCCACTTTGGACAATGTATTTCTAAATTCCCCTGCATCTACAATGGGAAACAGGATTCTTCTTCACTTCCTGTCCCAAACTGTTGCTATACGTGTAAGATCTTTTTTCCTTATTGGTTTATTAGCTCTAAGACCTCCCAGGAGGAGTGTTGCGAAAGAGGTTCTTGATTTCATCAGAGCCGCTTTGTCCTCTTGCTGAAGACATATCCAGCAATGTTGGAGATGGGGGAGCTATGGTTCGAAAAGTATCTGTCTATGGCTGATTCTTATGGAAAAGGCAGACACTGGACAGAGACCAGTCTGGGAAGAAGAAACCGGAGCAGGATTTGTAACTATTAGTCAGCTCCATGTCTAAGATTTTGCAAAACCAGCCTTGTTTTTTGCTGGTTTCTCTTGTGCAGATGGATGCAAATTGAAGTGAATGAGGGTATGCTGATTTACACCAGTCAAGGATCTGGCACCAAGTATTTTCCTGAATCATCAGGGCAGATTTGTGATTTTCACAGTCGCAGATTTATCTACCCTTTTTATTGCATATATCTGCACACATCTGCCTCAGCTATGCTGACAAACCAGTATCTGATCAACTATTTCAGCCCTGTGCTATATAGCACCTCCTTGTTTGAGTTGTTACGTATTCAAAGGGATGAGATATTTGCATTCATTTTATGATTAAAATATATGGAGCCAGATCTTTGGTCCAGATTAAGTCCACTTTGGGCTATGCCAGTGGCACAAAGTGGTCTTAAAATTATCCTCCTGGGGCAGCTGGGGTTTCCCTGTCAGTCCCTCTCCTTCTTAAATGAAAAGATTGACACCACTTTTTAGCAGAGAAGCCCTTTAGCTTCAAGGCATGTGGTTAGAGCGATGGACTGGGACTCAAGAGACCAGGGTTCAATTCCTAGCTCTGCTACAGATTTCTTACAAGACCTTGGGCAAGTCGCTTCAACTGGTATGTTCAAAAGTGGCCTAAGGGAATTAAGTTCCCAGTCCCCGTTGAAACTGAATGGGATTGGGTTGCGCATCCCATCCTTGCTCTGGGCTAATATTCCAGCCCCCATCTCCCTATGCTTCCTGGACACCGTCTTCACTGCAGAGTTAGCCCAGGTTAGTCTAGCTCAGGGTGAGCAACCAAAGTGCAGAGCCTGACCTACGTTACTGATGTTAAACACCCCCCTGAGTGTCGCTAGGTCATTGCTGGGGGGCACATCCCAGGGCTGCAGCAACCTGAGCTGCTCCATGTCTCTTTCCCCATGAATTTGTGGGAGAACTTGTCTATCCTTCTGGGCCCATGGGGCGAATTGTGAGAAGATGCTGGAGGATGATCCGTGCTCGAATGACTTATCCTATCTCCTCATTGCAAAAGGGGCAGGTTACCAGCCCCAGTGAAAGCACCTGGGCTTTAAGCCACATCCTCAGCTGGGCCAGCTACCCCGGGGTGGAAAATGCCACCAAACTCAGGTCTCAGGGGCTTGAGTGTGGCTGGAAGTGGGGGAAGAAGCAACTAACTTGAGTGAACTCTGCAGTGAAGACATGCTGGGCGTGAGTGCCCATCTCGCTCCTCTTAATCACACTCTCACTGCACTGCTGTACGTGCGGCAGCTCATGGCATGCCTAGCACGTGCTGGGGAAGAGCAAATCAGCCAGTTGGGTTTGCTCCTCAGTTTGGGCCAGTGGATTTCAGAGCCATCTGCAGCAGTTTGGGGTACTTGGGCGTGATTTAATTTTAGCAGCTGTGATGAAATGTAAGCAAGTTACAAGGACTGTGAGTCAACTGGAGAAAAAAATCAGCTGAGTGCCCATCCTCCAATATAACCATTAAATGCGTCAATGGAAGGAGCTTAGGCCTATACTATTTTGAATATTCTCTGTGCTAACTCTTGAGTTTCTGTTTAAAAAAGCAGGCTGCAAAGCTGTGCCCAAATGCTGTCACTGACACTGAGGCTCTATCCGAGCCTCTCAATAATGAACAGAAAAACAGATTTAGAGAATTGATTGACTGAAACACTGTGACAAATCATGGGGACCAGACTGGCCTGTAGTTCATTTATGATCCATAAGACTTTGATCTTCCATAGCATCTACCATCTGAGGTCCCAAACCACTTTTGTGAGGAAAGTCAGAATGATTATCCCCATTTTACACGTAGGGAAACTGAGATACAGAATTATTAAGTGACTTGCTCAAGGTCAAACAGTAATTCAGTGGCAGAGCAAGGAAAGGAACCCCAGAGTTCTGAGTCTATGTATCTGAGGTACTTATCTGGCCCCCATCACCATAGTACCTGAGGTACCTCGTAATCTGTAATGTATTTACCCTCACAACCCTCTGTGGATAGGTAAGTGCTTTTATGCCCACTTTACAGATGGAGTACTAAGGCACAGAGGGGCTAAGTAACTTACCCAAGGTCTTATAGGAAGCCTATGCCAAAGCAGGAAATTGAACTAAGGTTCCCCACATCTTCGACTTGTGCCCTAACCACTGAACCCTCCTTCCTCTATCACACACCTATTCCACCGTCTCTCCTGGCTAATCCTTTGAGCTACTTCACTTGCCTTTACATCAAGGCCACTTGCCACCATAATCAACCTCATGTGCATCCGGTCCCATCGGCAGCAGCTTCTTTTCTCCCTTTTGTTGACTTACAGATAGAAATAAAGTTGGGCCTAAGCCATGGAGTTCAAATCTGAATCTTCCTAGTGGCTGGTGGTGCCCAGATCTGCGGTTCTGGTTCTGGTCCCTCTCTAGTTATCAGTGCCAGGAGAGGCTCTTCGCTCATAGTCGTAATGCACCAACCCAGGTGTGACTATACCACTGCCCATTAGGGCCCTGGGAAAACAGCAACTGTTTTCTTTGCAAGATGAAATAATATTAAATGCCATCTTATTTTCATATTTTTCTATATGGATTTTCAAATTAAAATGTTGTGGGTTTCTTTGAAAAACGTCACGTGTTCTGATGTGAATCTTCATTTGCATCTGGACAAAAATGTTGAATTTCAAGGTTTGCACTCAAAGGATTGGGATCCTTCTTCTGAAAAGACCCCAACATCTTCCATGTTTCCAGTGAAACGGGAAGGAACTTTGCTGAGTGAAAATGAAATCAGAGAACTTCAGTTTTGGAGCGGCTTGTAATTCATTGATTGGGAATATTTCACACCACGCTGCTGTTTGCTATAGAAAAGTTAATGGACCTGCTACCTTTTAACTGTCCCCTCTACGAGGCACTCAGTTAATAGTGTGGTGTGTGTGGTGAAAAAGCTTTATACAGATACTAACCAAGGAAATACGATTTGATTGGATTCCTGTAGCCTTATTTTTCAAAAACTGTCCAATTTTCCAGAGTCCAAATTGAGACGCTTTAAAGGGGCTTGATTTTTCAGAGAGTGGGTACTCAGTAGTTTCTGAAAATAAGGCCCTTTAAAGCATCCGAGATTGGCATCAAAATGCTAATTCACCCCATGTCACTGTCACTTGTGAAAATCCAGGCCTGTTTATATAACCTCTAAAGCCGAGTTTCTCAACCTTTTAGGTAGCAAGTACCCCCTAACTTCTAAAAATTTTAATAAGTATCCCAACACTCAGATTTCCACTCTGACAAATACAATCTTTTTCGCCTTTACTGCCCGACGACTGTATTTCTCATACAGCAGGAGAGTGCTGAGTTCGGCAGTGCTGTGTGGCTGTGACAGATCACAAAACCCCCTGCTGCTTCTCCCCTGCTTCCTCATCCCCTTCCTCCGTATAGGAGCAAAGGTCAGTGCCAGCCAGTCACTATGGCTGGGGCAAATCACACTGTGCGGGCCC
This sequence comes from Mesoclemmys tuberculata, assembly GCA_007922155.1. Lineage (NCBI taxonomy): Eukaryota > Metazoa > Chordata > Testudines > Chelidae > Mesoclemmys > Mesoclemmys tuberculata. The sequence continues at coordinate 4,685,765 of ML677025.1, forward strand.
CTCTTAAAAATTTTATACTGGTAAAAATCTGGGGCTGTCATAGTTGCTCAGCTAGAGCAGTGAAATTGACAAGTAAGCCTGAGGGTAGAGCCCGGCTCCAGGACTGGGCAAGCGGCTGGGCTCGCCGCCTGGCTTTCTGGGCACCGGGCTTTGAGCCGGGGAGTGGGCAGGCATCAGGCAGCTGCTGCCCATCTTTAAGCTAGGGCGCAGGAGGCTGTCTCTCGGCTCAGAGCTGGGGCAATGGTGGCAGCCACCCAGCAGCAAGCCCAACTCGAAGCCAGTGGCTGCCACCCAGTGTCCCATCTAGGAGGTGGGACCAGGTGGGAAGCTGGCGGCTGCTGCCTGGCTCCCCGAGAAGCTGGTGGCTGCTGCCCGCCTCCCTTCACTGGGTTTTTTGCCGCGTACCCCCTGCCTGTGTCTCGTGTACCCTCAGGGATATGTGTACCACAGGTTGAGAAACTGTGCTCTAAAGCATCAAGAGTGGTGTTGGCCAATTTGAAGACTTTGGTGTATCAGTGCTGCTGTGTTCCTAGGCTCTCACAGATTGAACTAACATGAACTTCCCATGCTATGAGCTTGGGGACAATCTTTGTGTTATTAACGCAGAGTAGAATATGAGCTTGAATGTACTGTTATAGTTCCCACTGCCCTCTAGTGGAACATAGAGCCCTCTTTATGTAAATCACTCCATGATTTTTTCCCCCTAATTTCCTATACCGCTGGCTGGCTGGGAGAAAGTGGCAGAGAGCAAGTGTGAAAAATTGGGACACAGGTTGGGGGGTAATAGGCACCTATGAAAGAAAAAGCCCCAAATATCAGGACTGCCCCTTCTGGTCACCCTAGAAGCGGGAGATATTTTCAGTTCTGTGTAGGCAGGCCATTCATCTGATTTTAAGCCAGACTGTCCGCTTTTGTCTACGGTTTTTATCCCCTGTCTGCTACTGAGACAAAACTAGACATGGTTTTGTGTGGATCAGGGATGGGGGACACCACCTGGAAGACCACGCCGCATGTGAGGTCATATCAGTGGGGGCAGGGTCATGCCATTCCCAGAAGTACCCGAACTAGCTCTGTGACTGGTTCAAATCCAGCCCAGACAGCAGTGAAAGTCCTTGTCTGAAGACTCTTCGATAGCCATGGCAATGGCCCAGCTGGATCAGCCTCAAGTTCCATCTGCACCATTATCCCGTCTCTGACAGTGGTCAGCTTCAGATGACGGTGTAAGAACCCCACAGTAGGCAGATGTGGGCTAATCTGCTCCCCACCCAGTCTCATCCTGGTCCCTAATAGTTAGAGATCAGCGTAAGCCCTGAAACATGAGATTTTTTTTATCCCTTCCAAAATTTTTCTTGGGCCTGGGTGAAAGGGATTGATGGGCTTCTTCTAGATCAGGGGTCGGCAACCTACCGCGGCTGAAGAGCCGCATGTGGCTCCGGAGCCGCGGGTTGCCGACCCCTGCTCTAGATCTTAACGGGCAAATGTCCACATGACCAAGCCTCCACCCGGCTGTTGGCACTCTGGGTTGTGGTCCCAGCTGAGATGGTAAGGTTGCCCGACCCTCAGGGCTGATGGACAATGCTGGGGAAGTTTGTGCTGCAAATAAAGGCCTTCGATCGCCAAGGCTGGTATAGTTTACTAGCATTATGTTCATTTTTACAAACTCTTACGAGGCACACAGTGTTGACACCCATTGCAATGCCCTCCTCCCACGCCTGGTGCTGAAGTTGTCCGTAAGACACTTCTTCACTCCAGCTGCTTCATCCCAGCAATGGGATGCTTTTTCTATCTACCTTCTTGGGGAAGTTGCTCAGCACTTGCCAGACCGCCTGCTGGTAGCTGAAGCTGTACAAAGGCTGGTGGTGGCTGCAGAGTTGCTGTCCATCTGAAAATAACGAGGGAGAAGAGAGAGAGGTAACAAGTTTTAGGATCTATCAGGGCTGTGATAGCGCAGGACTGTGTATCACAGAGAAACTGCCCCTTCCCTGGGAGCAACCTCGTTGGTGACTCCCAGTTCTGTCCCTACAGCAGACTTGCTCTCGTCCAGGGATTTTTCCCCCAGCTTTTCTGGGGCTGGACCTTTAAATCTGGCAGAGCCAAGCAACTGCAGCCCTAAAGCAACTTGCATGCTCCCTTTCTTTCTCTTCTAGCAGGTAAGTATGTTTCTCCCAGCTTCCCCTTTCTTGTTCTGAGGATGCAGCACAGCCTCACAGATGCTCACTGGGTTGATCCGGTTCTGGCAAGGTGAAAAATGCCCCCTTTTGTACTGGTGACAGCTATGGAGACTACATTTTTTAGTTCTGTGGTCACTAGATCCGGTGGGTCTTTCTAAATGGCAAAGATGATGGTACTTGGCCCTTGAGCATCGTTAGGTCTGAAAGTGTTTTACAAAGGGAGGTACAAACTCGTCTCCCTTTTGGAGATGAGGAAACTGAGGGACAGAGGGACAGTAAGTGACTTACCCAAAGTGTTCTTATGGCTAGACTTCCTGCCTCCTAAATAATGATACTTAGCAGTTATTTGAAGAGGTTTTCCTCTTCAGAATGCTTTAGTAATACTTCAGAGACGGGCATTTGAATAGCTATTTGTTACTCCTGGGGAAATGGAGGCAGAGTGCTTACCTGCCTAAAACAGCTCTGGGACTGGAACATGGGCATTCCGGGCTCGCACCACTAATCCACACGCACCCGCTTCAACTTTTTAAAGCTATCAAAACTTTCTAATTTCCCTAAACACCAGTGCTAGAAAGCAATGCAAGGAGCAAGATGAGCTCCCTACAGTGTATGTAAGGATTAAACTGATCATAATGTTTGGGCACAGGAAGGAATTCCCCAGGATATATAAGCAGGGTCTTTCTGCCCATTTTCATTTGAATTACAGTTCCATCAACCAAGATCAGGGCCCCTTTGGATTAGGTGCTGGACGGATGCCTAGTGAGGGAAGTTGTCCTGAAGAGCTGACACTCTGTGAAGTAAGACAGACAGTCGAGATGACTTTTATAGAGTCACAGCGGAGCTGGACTAGAAACCCGGTCTTGTGAGACACAAGCAAATGCCTAGTCACTGGAGAGTCTTCTTTCCCAGTCAGGCAGAGGCATGATACCCTCTCATCTCGTCTTCACATCCCGCAGGGCTTAGATCTGGTAGATACATCCCTGGGGATCCGTTTCCCTTCGGTTTCAGAAGAGTGCCAGAGGTGCATCTGCTAAAGCCCTCTGATAGAAAAGGCATGCATTGCACAGGACAGTGCTTTCATCACTACCTTCTGTTATGGCCCGTCTTGACATAAAATGCAAAAAGGGGATTGTCCCGTCGCCAAAGGCTGAGGCGTGGCACTGGTGTGGTGTGAAGTGCTGTAGGTTATTGGACAATCCTGTGGAAGTGGTGTGCAGTTTTTCATTAAGCTGCCAATCAGGATAATTTGTGAAACCGGGCTTGCGGAAAAGACAGCGGCCTGTCAAGCTGCCATCATATGGATTATAGTGCCAGCCTGTGTGCGCGAGGAGGGGCATTCCTTGCAAGCATAGGTCCCTTGTCAGTTTCCGCACACGGCAGATGGCCTGCATGTGAGCATCTCCCCTAATAACGTTCTGTCAGTCACATAAACAAACGGCACAAATAGCACAAACTGGCTCTCTTTTAGAGTGAGGAATGGGTAACTGTTTTTGCTGTTGGCCTCTTGGTCCAAATGTTGAGCAGCTGTGGTCTGTGAACAGGAACTGAACTAGCAGGAAAAAGAATCCATGAATATTTGTTCAGTGACCAAGATGGATTTGCTTTCCATGGACACAGGAATTGCCAGACTGGACCATACCAGGGGTCCAGCTAGTCCAAGACCCTGTCTCTGACAGTAGCCAGCATTGGATACCTTCAGAGGAAGGTGCAGAAACCCCTGCAGGAGGCAATGGATCGGTTGGCTCATGCTCTGAAGTAAAGAGGAACTGTGGCCCAAATCATCAAAAGTATTTAGGTGTTTAACTGCCATTGAAATCATAGGGAGAGAGGAGCTTAAATACCTTTTGGGATCTGGCCCTGTGACCCAGGGGTTCTTACCCAAGGGTACATACCACTGGGAGTACGCACAGGTCTTCCAGGGAGTACATCCACTCATCGAGATATTTGCCTCGTTTTACAACAGGCTACATAAAAAGCACTAGCAAAGTCAGTACAAACTAAAATTTCAGACAGACAATGACGTGTTTATACTGCTCTAGATACCATACGCTGAAATGTAAGTGCAATATTTATATGCCAGTTGATTTATTTTATGATTATATGGTAAAAATGAGAAAGTGAGCCATTTTTCAGTACTAGTGCGCTGTGACACTTGTGTATTTTTATGTCTCATTTTGGAAGGAAGTAGTTTTTAAGTGAGGTGAAACATGGGGGTTAGCAAGACAATTCAGACTCTGGAAAGGGGTCTAGTAGTCTGGAAAGGTTGAGCCACTGCGGTAACTGTTCCAGTATTCTTGTTCTAAACCTTTACAATTCTAATGCTGCATATTCTTGTTATCCTCTTTGAATCTTGCACTGTCTCACTGATAGAATGTGTCAGAGAGTTCCACAGGCTAATTATGTGTTGTGTAAAAAAAAAAATCCTTTTATCATCTGAAATTTGCTTTCCCAAAACTCATAGTTGCAAATTTAACCAATGCAAACGCTTGGGAAAGGTGAATTTGCACCTCAGTGAATAATCAGGAGGGAATTTCAAACTGCCCAGTATACTGAAGTGTAAAATTCTCTATTAACGTTGTGTTGATTAATTGCAGAAGTCCCATGGTATTTCTTGTCTCCTGATTGGATGGCATCTGTAGCTAATCAGGGGACAAAAACTATCCCATGACTTCCAGACCTCAACCAAAGAGTGTGAAAGGCAAGTGTTTTCAATGAACTCTTTGCAACCAATATGCTGGCCGATAATGTCCTGCTCCAGGCAATATGGGCATAATTGTGAACAACAAATATGTAGGTGAATTTTGAAATCTATTTCTTGATAACTCACCCATGGAAAAAGAAGGCAAGGTTCTGTAGAATAAATGATTCATTTGGAATCATTCATTCAGCTTTTCTTGATTGTAGTAACATTCAGCAGTACCCAATAAGCATTACTGCCAAAGCCATTCAAAAATCGTGAGCCAGCCTCCAAAATTCATGAAATCGTGCTTAAAAATCATGAGATTTTAAACAATAAATGTGTTCTTTTCCTTGGCCTTCTGGGAGATAGAAGTAAAAGGTGCACATGAATGTGTCAAGCAGAAATGATACTACTGGCTCATTATGCAGGCCTTGGCTGACACCGAGGCAGTTTTATGAACGCCAGGATATTATGGGCTGGCAGAGAGCATGATGTCAGGGTATTCCAGAGACCACCCCAACCACACATCCCACTTACAAACTCCTCATCTCTACTACTAATTCAATGCACCTTGAAGACCAAGAGCCTGTCCCAGCTTTTTCCACGAGGTGGCAGCATATAATGTGACAGGAATTCCACCTCCAATGTGTATGTAACCTCTACCACGGACCAAACTGTATCCCAACCTTCTGAAAATGAGTGTCTGAAAAATAAAACCATCTCCTAAGATGCAGAGTGCACTAAAATTCCCACCAAGACTTTTAACATTTGTATCATGCAACATGACATGTTGTAACTGTACCCCCGAACACTGCCTTATGGAAAAGTCCTATGGAATGACAGAGGAACTCATGAGATTTCTATAGGTTTTCTGAAGAATCTAATAGAGTTTAAAAATTATATCCCTGCTATAAAGTTCTATAGGATGGTTAAAAGAAAAACTATAGAAAGGCATGCTATATCCTATATGATATGCATTAGAGGAAATTCCATAGAACCCCACTGGCTGCATCTCAGTTCTTTCTACTGGACTTTATTATAAGGTTTTATAGAGATGAATAGTATGGTGTTAAATAAGGAATAACAAAATTGGGAGAAAGGAAATCGGAAGCAGTTAACAGGGTTAAGAGACATTTTCAGTGGAGGTTTGAAAGTTGGTGGAAAATTAAGCCTAATGTTCTGCGTCTGTACAGCGCCAAGGGTAATCATCATAATTAAGAATGTCGGTTTTTCTGTTCTCTCTATTATTGTTAATGAGAAATATAATGGTAGCACCTAAATGCCCTATCAGGATTCCCTCCCACCCCCGGTGCTGAATGCTATGCACAGGAAAGAGACAATCCTGTAATAATATTACAAAAGTGGAGCCTGGTAATGTGGTTGGAATGGCTATCTGGGACTTGCTGCTCTTTCAGTATTGTTTAGGGTTAAAGTTTAGCCACATTTTTAAAAGTAGGGTTGTGCTAAAATGGGTGGTGATCTATTGTTCTCCATGCTCTCCAAGGAGTGTACAAGAAGGAACTGGCTTAGTTTTCAGCAAGGCAGATTTAGGTTAGGTATTAGGTAAACTGTCCAGCTTTAAGGATAATGCAGTAATGGAACAGGTTACCTAGGGTGTTGTGGAATCCCCATCATTGGAGGTTTTTAAGAACAGATGGGAAAAACCCCTGTCATGGATGCTCTAGGTATATTTGATCTTATGTCAGTACTCGGGGATGGACTAGGCCATATCCTGACGTCTTTATTCACTTTGACCAGTTCCCCATTGTTCTAGGTGCTGTACAAAAACAGAACAAAAAGACAGTGCCCGCCCCAAGGCGCTTGCATTCACCTCTGCTGATTAAGCCTCTTGTTTAGGTATCTAAATAGTGATTTAGATGCTTAACGTTAGTCACGCAAGTTTACGTATTATTCACCTTCATTAGCTAACTGATACCAATACCCAATATTCGATATTGGATTGTGTCACGCGGGCTGCATTAGGAGGGGGGGGCAGTTGTGTTATTTGACCTTAATATGTCAAAATCATAGTGATTCATGTAAGACATACCATGTCAGGTACTGTTAGAAAGGTTATGATATGCTGAATAAGATGATAATATTTGTGTTCATGTGTAATATGTATAAGGAAAGTTATGGAGATCTTTGATATCCCTGTATTTCAAACTGTGCTGTGTAAGACACACCCCAGACAGAGAGGCCGCAGGACAATAGCCCGCTTAATGGCCCATCAAGACCTTTACAGAAGCCAGAGGCCCGGGAAGAAACTAAAGGCATACCTGAAGAGTTACCAGGATTGGCCCATGTGACTATGGACTTCATTTTGGTTCCAGTAAAGTTCCACAAGCCACATGGCCAGTAACAGAGGGTATATAAGATCAAACCACAGAAACCATTTTGTCTTCGTCTTTGCCTTGTGTCCTTGTTCCTGTCCAGCTGCGGACACACCTCTGGATTAACACACTTTGCAACTGAACTGAAGGACTTAGACCCATCCAGGTACTGGATGTACACCAGAGGAACTATACAAGCCTGCAACTCCACAATTGTTCTAGAGACCTGATGTATATGGACTTTTAAATCATTTGTATATATCTGATTGCTTTAAGCCTTTAACACTTCTCTTATTGTTTGTTTTTCTTTTACTAATAAACCTTTAGTTTAGTTACTAAAGGATTGGCTGGCAGCGTGGTATTTTGGGTAAGATCCAAACTTATAGTGAACTGGTACTGTGGCTGGTCCTTTGGGATCAGGGGGAATCTTTTAGTAAAGAGCATAGAGTTAAAGCAACTGATCTCTTTACTGGACCTAGTGTCAATTTGGGAGCCAGAGACTGAAATGCAGTAAAGGGGGCTGTGTGTATTTGCACAGTGGCTTCTCGATAACCAGTGTGGGGGAATCAGAAGCACTGTTTGTGGCTGGTTGGGAAGTCTGACTGCAGTGTCACCCACCAGGGCTGGGAGAATTTGCTCTCCTTTTGCAGCCTGCCCTGACCCTGGCATTATCAGTAGGCTACCCTGGGCACGGACGGGTTACAGATTGAATAACTCTGCTCTTTCAAATCCCTCCTGAAGACTCACTTCTTTTCATTGTCCTTTCATTGCTTCCTTCTGCCCTGGCCAAAAATCCAAGCTGTGTGGTCCAGTAGATAGAGCAGGGAAAGCAGGGGGAAGCAGTGTGGCCTACTGGAGTGTACTGGCATTTAGGCGACCAGGGTCCTATTCCCAGCTCTACCCCTGTCCTGCAGGGTAAGCTTGGGCAAGTCACTTTCTCTCTGTGTGTCTCAGTTTCCCCATCTCTAAAATTAGGATAATGGTGCTTTCTGCTTAGAGGTCTATGGGTGGAAATGAGTCCTGAATGAGAGAGAGCAAGGGGGTTGTTATTAGATTAATTCATTTTGAGGGTGGGTAGGAAGCAAGAGAGAAACCAGAGCAATCCACGTGTAACGCTAAACTCCACTTGGTGATCTTTCATCCTCTCATACCATTTTCACATTCCCTTTGTTTGTCATTCCTGCCTGTGCTCTGTCTAATTTGTAGCTAGAGCCCATTGAACAGGAAAAGTTCCTCTTGACTTCAATGGGTACACAGTTTCGACCCAGATCCTGAAAGGTATTTAGGTACCTAACTCCCATTGATTTCAGTGGAAGCTATGCACCTAAATACGTTTGAAAATCTGGGCCTTGATTCTTAGGTATTTGATCCAGTCCAGCCACTGCTTACTACAGAGCATAGTGCATAGTGTTGATGGGTCACATCAAGATAGTAAACCCTACACTTGGCAATGAATGTTTTCAGGATGGGGCCCACATTTGTAAGTTCCTCCTGTGTCAGAAGTCTGCCTGCCAGAGCTGGTCAAAATTTTTTGATTGAAACACTTTTTTGACTACAGCATTTTTTTTTAATGAAACATTTCACAGAAAATTTTTGATTCTTTCCTAATTTTCCAGATGTTCCATGGAAAACCAAATACATTCTGGTTTTTGAAAACTGAAAACCAATGAAAATTTTTCAGTTTCTTGTCGAAAAACCAGAAGATTTCCACCAAAAATATCAAACTCTCTCCCCCAACTTTTGAGTTCTTTTGAAAATGTTCATTGAAATACCATTTCCCCACCAGCTCCACAGTCTTCTTGCTTGTCTATAAGCAGCTAGATCAGAGGGAGCTCAAAATCTGGGCAGGAGTAAACGGCTTGTTAGACATATTTCACTGCTCCATCTGGTTTGAGGATTTTCCATAGCACCTAGCACTGCGTGGACAAATTTCCAGAAGAGCTCAGCTCCATTCGCTACTTCAAGCCCCTGAAATGAAAGCTGCTGGGTGCTGAACTCTTTTGAAAATCTAGCCCATGGATTCTAAGGAAACACTTTGGTGTGCTCTGCCATTCACAGCCCCATCCTCTGCACTGCCATGGAGGTGGAGTGTAAACAAGCCCCTAGGGACCTTTTCCTAATCATTAGGACCCAGACGCTCAAAGGGCCAGATCCTCTGAAATCCATAGGAGTTAAGTACCTAAATACCTTTGACGTCAAAGGGCACAGGATCAGGCCCTGAGCCATAAATAATAATTCTGAATGATGGTCATGTTACCAAGATGCATTTGCAGAATGATTCGGTGTCACAAATGTAATGTGTGTTGGCTGAATGTAGGTGCCCAGCTATCACATGGCTGAACAGGAGACATTTATTTTTATGATGTGTGTTAGGATGGCACCTAGAAGCCCCCACTAAGACTGCGGCTCCATTAGGCTGGGTGTTATACAGATGCATTGTGCGAAACAGTCTATGCACTGAAGAGCTTATGATCTAAGCAGACAAGGAGCAGGTGAGCAGACAGAGTTTAAGCTCTTTAGGGCAGGGGCTGTCTTTTTGTTCTGTCTTTGTACATCACCAGCACAACAGGGAGCTGATCCATGCCTGGATGCCTAAGCGCTAAAGAAATACAAATAAGAGGAAAAGTCACTTACCCATGGTCCCACAACAAGTCAATACCAGAAGCAGAATTAGAACTCGGATTGCCTGGTGTTTTATGCATTACCCATCCATACTGCTGCCCAATGAGAGAAGCTCTCATCACTGTGTAGGAATAGGAAGGCAGGCTCCTTTCCTCTGTGTAGTCTAACTACAGCATGTGCTAATTTCAGCAGACGGGTTTGGAGCAGATGGCACATGGTTTCCAGCTAGCCCTCTCTGTCTTGATAGCATTCAGTTTGCAACGCCATATCATTTCCACTTCCTTGTCATTTTATGTCTTATTTACTATTTCTTCGTCTTCCTCCCTCTCTTGGGAGAGCGAGACTTTCCAGTTGTCATGGAAACCCCTTTTCTTCATCTCAGCTATTTTCAGATGCTTCTTTGTAAAGTGACTATTTATAGCCGCGTAGCTTCCCCTAGACTCCCACTCTGAGAAGGTGGTTTCCTGTATCAGCATAATGCTAAGGATGTCTTCTGCTGATTGCAAGCCTCGACTGGAAATTGCAGCTTCATGCTTTTTTCTTTTCTTTTTTGCTCTCAGGCTGATTGCAAGAATCATGCCACATTTCTGTTCAAGAATGGCAAACTAGCAGGTTTGAAATGTCTCAACAGTTTGGAGGAAGGTTGTTTGGAAGAAATCCAAGCCAATCTTTCTCTTGCTTGCTCACCTCGATGAGAGGCAGCATCGTCTAGTGCTCAGATCAGTGGCTTCCTAGCATTTAGGAACTCTTGGGTTCCATACTCAGCTCTGACACTGGCCTCGGAAAAGTTATTTAATTGCTCGGTGCCTCAGTTTCTGTGCCTGCAGAGTGGGTGTCAAATACTTCCCAGCCACACCTAGGGTGCTGTGAGCAGTAACTGAAGACTGTAAAGCACTCTTCAGTTCTTTAAGTGAAGGGTGGCCTAGATGGGGAAGGATGGTTTTGTGATAAGGCACTGGGCGAGGACTAAGAAGGTCTGGATTTAACCTGTGACTTGCAACAGATTCCCTGTGTCACTTAACATCTCTGTGCCTCAGTTCCCCATCTGCCAAAGGGGAGTAATAATTCTTCCATTCTGCCTTGTCTATTTAGATCAGGGGACTGTCTTGTACTATGTGTTTGTACAGCACCTAGCACAATGGGAGCCTCTAGGTGATGCAGTTATTTATTTGGCTTATGCAAGCCCGTCAAGCCAAGCCACCACATTCTTATCAATGATGTTCAGGTCATGAAGACCTCCAAGAAGTTGAGTCATTTTGCAGTCCTCAAGAAGTGTCGTGATTTGTGCCTGCTCACACTGATGTCGTGGACTGTCTCTAACATACCACCACAATTCCACTGCAGCACAAATTCCATGTCTGCTACCAAACTGGTTCTGAAGGCTCCATTGCCTTCACAGTAAATCAAACCAGGGGTGATGTTGAGTGGGATCCGAGACGAGATAATTATTTGTCACGTTCTCTGCAGACCATGAAACTCACCACATGTTCTCTCCTGTAAATCCCCCGCCATGCAGCTGTTCTTTTGCGGCTCCCACTACCCCCCGTCCATCTGTTTTCGTGTGAGCGCCTCAGAGCAGCTATCTTGCCTGCCCACCTAGCATCAAAGCCTGGAATCACCCTACAGCCATTCCTAGGATTCCCCTCATCCTGACATGAATCACACCCTGAGATCACCCCCACATGTCATTATTCCCTAGGAACCTCCCATTCTGCATGTGACGTCACATGTTGGGATTCTCTCCACATGGCCTCACACTTTAGAAGCACCATCCTGCCCATCCTCACATAACCTCCAGAGGGGAACTGGTTAGGCAGCTTAGGGGAAGGCATGAGATCAGTTCCTTATCATTGTTGCTTAGAAAAGGGTCTTTGTGATCATTGTAACTGGGCTGTTCTTTCTCTTTGGAGAAGGGGCCTGGCAAACACTCCCCCAACCCCGGTCCCTTTCATCACCTGACGTCTTTGGGCAGCCCCTTTAAAGTGCACGTGTCCTAAATACTGGGTGATAGTCACCCAGCAAAAGGCCTAGGCACCACTTAAGTCTTTAGATACGTCTACACTGGAGCTGGTGGCATAATTTCCAGCTCAAGGAGACAGACCCCACTTGCTCTGATCGAGTTAGAGTGCTAAAAATAGCGGGGATGGACTAGCTGCCCTGAATATGACCCCATCCCTAGGTCTGTAGTCAGGTGGCAAGCCTGTCCCACCACTCATGCTTCTACAGCTACCATTCTATTTATAGCTTGCTAGCATGATCAGTGCTAGTGGGGGTATGTCTCCATGAGCTGGAAATTACACCTCCAGTTAAGTCTTTCAGGGGCTTACATAGTGCAGAAGCTTCATGCTCGTCCTCTGCACGGGGGTAATCTCACCCATACACAGCAAATAGAAGGCAACATCCATCACCTTCTTTCTTCCAGCACATTGCACAAGGGATAGGAAGTTTCATCAGGCGGCTAAAACAGCAGGGGTCCAAAGCCTGCAGTTAGCTTAAAGCCACTGCTAAATTACTTATAGCAGTACAGCCCGTAGTGTGGCCACAGGTATACAGGATAAAGGTATCCCTTCCTGTCCGGGAACAGCTCTACTGGAATAAAGAATCTTTATACTGATATAACTGCATCTGTTCTAAGGAGGTGATACCACATTAACCATACTGGTATAATTAAAGCTGTTTTGTGTGTAGACAAGGCCTTAAAAATGTTTGGAATGTGATCAGGTTCAACCTCCGAATTGTTTTCAGCAGGGATGAATCAATCATGCGGTCATTCTTATGTTCTGACTGTGTCAGACCAGTGGTCCATCTAGCCAAGTATCCAAGCAGCAGCCGGTGCCAGATGCTTCAGAGGGCATGAACAGAAGATGGCAATTATTGAGTGATCCATCCCCTGTCATCCACTCCCAGCTTCTATCAGTCAGAGGTTTGGGACACCCAAGGCATGGGGTAGCAACCCTGACCATCTTGGCTAATAGCCGTTGATGGACCTATCCTTTCTCCCTTATTTTTTCCAGTTTTAATATATTTTTTTTGAGATAGAGTGACCAGAACTGCACACAATATTCAAGGTGTGGGTGTACCGTGGATGTATATAGTGGCATTGTGATATTTTCTGTTTTATTTATCTGTCCCTTTCTAATTTTTCCTAACATTCTGTTTGCTTTTTTGATTGAGCCGATGTTTTCAGAGAACTATCCATGCTGACTCCAAGATCTCTTTCTTGAGTGATAACAGCTCATTTAGACCCCATCATTTTGTAGGTATAGTTGGGATTATTTTTTTCAATGTGCATTACCTTGCCTTTATCAATATTGACAAAGACAAATATTCACCATTCTGTAATATTAACATCCCAGTGGTACTCCTTTTCAAGGGATGGTTGTAGCCAGTATAAAGAAGTTAGTTAGATTTTATTTATTTCTAAAACTATGTTCATTTCTATGAATTAATAACATCCATCCAAAGAAAAATCTGCTGTTAGTTGGCCTCTGTATTATCTGTATGGAGATCAAAAGACGCTAGTGAGATTAGAGAGGCACGTTAGTCTATTGGCTAGGGTACTTCAACATATGGGAGACATGGGTTTTAGTCTTGGCTCTGCCACTGACCTGTAATGTGACCATGGGCATGTCCCTTCATCTCTCTGCTATTCCTTCTACCCTTTCTGATCCAGACTGAAAGCTTTGGGAATAGTGACTGTTTTTTGCTATGGGTTTGGATAACACTTAACACAATTGGGCTGTGGTCTTGATTGGAGTCTCCAGGCACTCTTGGATGGCCGTGTCCAGTGGGATCACTCTACCTATGGTCAGAACATACCAATCAAAATAATGAAGTTCGCCACTTGGAATTTTTGCACTCTCATGGATTCCCCAGACAATGAGCTCTGTCCAAAAAGCCCATCTGAGGTAAACTCCTAGTTAGAGACTTGTACACTCTGCAGGGAATAATGTACCCCAGACAGTGTTTGCAGGGACCACATAGCATTTTGAAACCAGTGCAGAATTTATTAGTCAATTGGAACTCAGCACTGGATGTCCTTAGGTGAGCATAGAGAAATAAAGGCATAGTTCATTCTGGTCAAGCCAGAGCAAACCACCAGCTAAACTGTGGTGGATACCATTTCAGGCTCTGTCTCTCTCCGATCTCTTCAGTCAGTCCCAGGAGATGGCAGCCAGCTTCCTCCAGAAACCCACACTTTATTCCCTGCCTGTCATGTCTCAGTCCTTTGTTCTCAAGCTGGTGTCTGCTCAGCTTCTTAGTTCAGAGGTGAGAAGAACCTCATGGGTCATTGTTTGCTAGGTTTTTCATTGCCTCTTTCCGATTCTGCATTGCTATAGGTGGCTTTCAATAGGTTTCAGCCAGTTCCTTAATGACCCTATTCACTGTGGTCCAGCCAGCAAGGCCTCACCCACATGTTCTGGGTTGCCCCCAAGAGCAGACTTAATCCTTTTTCCCTCCACCAGGTAACCATGCAAAGTACAGAGGGAAACTGAGGCACACATCGAATTCATACAAACACTACATAAAATTCCCACGTCGTCACAGCATGTTCCTCCAAAGCCAGCTGAAAGGCAGTCTGTAATTTGTTGCCATTCAGATCACAAATCTGTATAGTAGGGTTGTCCCTTCTCTCACTTATGCAGATGTAAATCAGGAATAACCACATTAAAATCAATGTAGGGGAAAAGACAGGGGAGAGGAAACTCAAGTCCTGTGTCTTTTCTTTGTTTTCCTGGCTGAAAGGATCATTTAGGTCCCACTAAAAATCCTTATTATGGCTTATGTGGGACTTAAGTGGTGCACAGGACTTAGCTGTGTTGGAGGGCGAAATATTGTTCTCCTTAGCCTTGTGGAAGAAAATTAAAATGGAGTCTCTCTGCCCTAGATGGGGGAAAAGATGGATTCTCTTTCCTTACTGATTTTTAGTCTGTGAGTATAGCAGTCAAGGTCTAAGATAGAAAGTGCTTTGCTAGCAGATGTTTAGACTTAGAATCTATTGCCATAACAAGATAGTTATGAGAGCTGGGCGCCAGTAGGCACGGAATGTGAAGGAAGACCTTGTAGTTCAGATAGAGGGGGGTGAAAAGTATTGGGCCAAGTGTTTTTAGATAAAGAGCCCTTTGCCTTACTTTTTGTCTTAGCCTTTGTCTTTGCCATGGAAATTGTGACGTATAAGACCTGTTTGTGTAAGGTTATATAAGCTTTAAGAAATGTATGCTTAGGGTTGCTCCCACCACCGAGCTACCTCCTTGCGCAAGGATAAATAAACTTTGACTTTGCTAACCTGTTGTCTGGCTAATTTGGACCATCCGCTGGGCAACGGACATGTAAGTTAGGACCCCTGAGTTTGGGTTCCTCAACAGCCTCTGAGGACAAGACAGGAAGCGATGGGCTTAAATTGCAGCAAGGAAGGTTTAGGTTGGACATTAAGAAAAGCTTCCTAACTGTCAGGGTAGTTAAGCACTGGAATAAATTGCCTAGAGAGGCGGTGGAATCTCCATCATTGGAGGTTTTTAAGAACAAGTTAGACAAACACCTGTCAGAAATGGTCTGGTTATTATGTAGTCCCACCTGGAGTGCAGGGGACTGGACTAGATGACCTGTTGAGGTCCCTTCAAGCCCTACACTTCTATGATTCTGCACAGGGGGGAATTTCAGCCCATCTGTCTGAAGCAGCGGAGATGCCCATTTTCCATCTTCAAGGAGCATTCTCACCTCCTCCCCAATAGCTTTCAGAACAGGGAATTGTGTGTGCCTCTTCAACTTCTCTTCTGCCTTTGGTTAAGCCATTCATTTGTATGCACACTTATTGTGCCAGGGGATAAAACAGCCTAACATCTGAAAAGCAAACCTCCCTGAGCTCATCTCTCAACCTCACCAAAGCACACATTTCACTTGATTTGACCCAGCCCGGCCCCGTTTTTGCTTAATACTGAGCCCTGTCTCATGAACACTGTTTGAGTTCATAATGAAATACAAGCGCAGGCATGTTTTGTGTGCTAGCATTTCCTGCTGCTGGATTAATAGGCTGTGCTAGGAAACTGAGAACATGTCTAAATGGCATAAGCAAAAATCTGAATTCAACAGAGTGCACAGTTCAGATCAGGATTAGTGTTTGGATTTCATCTAGCCCCACAATGTTCCTTGGCCTACATTGTGCAGAAGGTCATACTAGGTTGTTATACTGGTCCCTTCTGGCCTTAAAATCCATGAATTTATTAAACCAGAATTTTAGCTGAGGGTTCCTTTTGCTAGTTAATTCATCTTATTTTATCCAGCTTATTTTTCATAGCTTCTGAAAGTCATTTGTGTGCTTGACTGATGTTCCTTTAACAATCAGATTATTTCCCTGCATCTCACATCATAGCATCCTGACCCTCTTGCTGTTACTGGGTTTAAATACTATGGGAGGGTGTGATGGTTTGTAAACCAACCCCACGCTAGCACTGAAAGGGTTAGGGGGGATTGGAGTGCTCTGCTGGGACACCTGGAAGCACTACAGGGTGTGTCAGGCTCCATTAAAGATCAGACCTAGGTGAGGAGCTGGGTGGCTAATAGTAAGGAAGGAGTTCACTGCAGGAAGAACCTGAGGAATAGGTGGCTGCTGCCCTGTCTTGTGAGAAGGGAGCTCTTACAATAGGCCAGGAGAGATGCTAAGAAGCCATGGGATGGCAGGAGCTCCTGCAGTGAGCACTGGTAAAAGAGCAGGAGCCAGACGCCCAGGGAGAAAGCCCTGGAAGGTGTTGGCTGCTCCCAGTGTTGGGAAGAACGTTGCAAAGCCTGGACGGGAGCTGGGGGCAAAGGACCTTGAGCTGGGGGCAAAGTTGAAAGGATTCCAGGGAAGCAGCAAGGAGTCTCGGCTGCTTGCTGCAGGCTCCCTGGGCTGGAATGTGGTACAGACAGAGGGCCTGGGTTCCTCTCCCCACCGCTGGCGAAAGTGGCATCAAACCCCTGCCAGAACGGGCAACGACTCTTAGCACCCTGCTCTGAGGGAAGAGGATGCAAGGACCGCTTGGCCCAGAATCAGGGTCTGAAGATCTGATTCCAGGTCCTTGAACTACTGTCCCCCTGGAAGGGGTGGGAGTGACTAAGCTGGCTGGAGGGCTGAGTCACAAGAGGATGCTGACCACCACAGAACCAGAGGGGCTGTCAGAAGTGAGTGACCACCAGAGGAGACCCTGCTAGGTTCATACCTAGCTGCCTGGAGCCTGGTAAGTCACCCCTTTACAGTACAGTTTTCCAAAGCACCTAAATTCTCCAAGACATTTAGCTGCTGAACTCCAGACCCAAACTTTACAGTGTGCCGAATTCTGGCGTTTGGTTCCAGCTGGTCACTCTCTAAGCCCATATCCTCAGCTGGGGTAAAGTGGTGTAGCTCCTTGACTTCAATGACTACAGCAGATGAAGAGTTCACCTTTGGCTTTTAAATTAAGGCTGGAAATAATTACCTAGAGGACACAGGGCCAGGTGCTTTTAAAAAGACAGACAGGAATTGCCTGACTAATCTTTACACTCTCCCCACTTCTGCAGGAAATTCTCTTTAGGGCTGTGCTGCCTCTTTGATTGCTTGGTCAGAGGAGCATGAATGATTACAGCTGTTTGAGGTTAAATGTGGTTCATGAAATCATCTGGGATTTAGATGATTTGGGACATGATACGTATGTGCTGATCTTCCACGTTTATGGAAATTTGTCTGTATTTGGTCATGATGAATATTCAGAGGTCAACATTTAGATAGGGGTGCAATTCATCCATGTGCAGCGGGCACAGCCCTAAGCTGATGAAGCTCTAAGGGCCAGATTTTTTCAAAAGAGCTCTGAGCCAGGTTTTCCTAAATGCTCAGCACCCATCGTCAGAGCTAGGTTTTCATAACAGCCCCGCTCTGATTTAGGCACTTAAATAAGAACCAGATTTGCAGAAGTGCTCAGCACCCAACGGCTCTGAAGGGCTCAGATTCCAGCATGCACCCACTGTGGGGAACTCTCTGAAAGGTCTTGTGATTTTTAGAGACTGGAGTGCTCTTGAAAATCTCTCCTGTAGGACTTAAGTGGTACTTGAAATGAGGTATAGGTCTCTCTGTACAGGGGCAGACTTCACCCCAGTGAACTTCAAGGTACTCAGCTTCTCATCCTTCAGACATAAATAAATTGAGTCAGATACCTCATCTCCTGGAAACTGATATTTCAAATTTGTTGCTTATAACATGGATTGTAACCATGCTGTTCTTCTCTACCCTACCCCACCCCACCTTTCCCGTCTTTACAGCAAAGTTGGTCACGAAAGAGACAATGAGTCAACAGGGCACATGTTTTAGACATTTTATTGAACTTTGCATATGAAATAATTTAATATAAGTTCTAATGCAAAACATTAAAAAAATAAATTCAACATTAGGTAAAAAAATCACACAACCAAAAAACCACTTGTGTTTACTGGTAACTTAACACAAGGCCCCATACTACGATGGCATTTACATTTTAGAGCATAGTATGTAACAGCTTGGTTTAGTTTGATTGTATGAAAGGAGCAACTTTAACATGACTTACTGTCAAAATTGGAGTTACAAAAACTGAACCAAAATAACAGGTTTTGAATTACATTGTTTCTATAAGGTTCTCATGGCACCACCTATTCATGAATGATCAACTTTTTTAAAGAGACGCACGTTTTGGTTTTTATCTGCCTTAACTACAAAAGGCAGTACTTCAAGACAAGCTTGAAAGTTCTGCTAAAATGCATCCATGTGTGTTCAGTATAGATAGAAATAGATGTTGCAGTACTATTCAGTGTGCGTATATCACAAACTGTTAGGTCTAGCTAGGGAAAGCAAAGGCAAAAATATATCCAGTCATCTTTAGTCAAAGGAGAACACAATAGAAATATTTTGGGTGATGAAGGAACAAGAGAACTTACAAAACCATTTCAGGGATGGAAGTTGGTGGTTATTTCCTGGCTGGCCTTTAGTCTCAATCATGTAACATCTTATTGCAAAGATCTCAGTTGGATTTTCAAAAGCACCTGAGTTAGGTACCTTACTTCGTAGTAAATCAGCATGTTGGCTGTTGTCAGCACTGTTTTCTAGCCTGTTCTCTATGGATACAGTTGTCTTGCGTTGTCATTGATAACTGGCCACCTACAGCAGGATGGGTTTACAGCAAGAGTCCAAACAAGTTGCCCTAGAAACGATGGGTGAGATTCTGTGCTGTGATAACAGTGGGAGGAATGAGTGACGGGGCTAGCAGTTCATATGCTGCATTGCAAAGTAAATGTATGTGCTTATCTCTGTGGAGTCAAAGTGGGTTACAGCAGAGGCCTGGGACCCAGGAGCCCAGGGTGCTAGCCTTAGCTCTTCTGACAACTTTTGGGGCCTGGGCAATCCAGTTAGGCCATGCTTTTTTTTCAAACGTGGGTGCCCAAAGTGGGGCACCTAAAATGAAAGCGGCCTGATTTTTCCAGAGCCTACCTCTCCCATTTCACACAAATCCCTTTGTGGAAACCGGTAGAAGCAGGTGCTCGGCCCTGCTAAAAATCAGACCACTTTCAATTCTGTATCTAACTACGTTCGTGGGCACCTAAGGGGGAGTACTTTGGAATAGGTATTGTGCACTAACTTTCTGTGTGGTTTTTCTTATTCTGCCCTAAAAACGCCTTTGTGGGGCTTAACTTAATCCACCCTCTTAACATAAATCTACATGGCAATGGGGACGGCGGGAGGGGCGGGCATCATTTGCAGCTCATCTAGATGTAAAAGCAGCAGAGACGACACAACAGAGTGGGCTTCAACACAGGCTAGCAATGCAAGTATGTACTATAGGGGGCCAGGCAGGCTTGTATAGCCCACCCGGATGCCACATCCTCCCTCTTGACAGCAAACTAGCTGCAAATGACTCCCCTGGTTGCAGGGCAGATGTAACCTAAAGAGTGTGCACAAGAGAGCTGGCAGTTTCTTGGGGAAAAAGTAGCTTAGGACAGGGCACTGGTAAATACTGGCTTAAGATAGGGGAAAAATACAAATTACTATCAGAATATACTCATGAAAATTACTGAAAAATATTTAGCAATTTAAGCTTTACACTATTTGGTAGTATTTATATAATACTGAAATGAGTCATGTCATGCATAACTTCCTTGAAAAAATACCAAACCAAATGTATACAACCATTCCAATGTACTGTATTCGATTACGTATGTGAGTATTACGCCTACTGCAGTTTGAAACTTTAATTTAGGGTTGTACAAATAAAATCTCCAAATCTACTGCTTTATGGAACCACAGTTGGAATATGTAACTTAGTGTGTTAATGAAACCATTTTTAAAAGAGAAAATACTTTGAACTTGGACTAATTTTGCTCGGGGCAGAAAAACCCATGAGTTTGCTTGGTAAAAAACACCTCAGAGAAATACCATGCCATCCCTGTGTGGGGAACTCATGCAGAATAGTTACTGCATTTTAAATTCATACACTAGCTTATTTTGCAATAGCTTCCTTTATGTACCTGATCCCTAACTTTAGGAACATACGCTTGAAAATGCCACTGTAAGCAGGTATCGAGTAAAGATAATCTGCCAAATCGGATAAAATGGTTTTGGATTTTTTTTTTTTTTTAAAGTCACACAGCTGTGTTTCTCTAAGGGAGGCAGGGAGAAAAATAACCGAGAAATTGTACATTACCTTCTTCACCTTTTATCAAATACTGACAGGTCAAAACATCAGATTTAAAGATTAATTCACCTAGGACCACTGCTTTATTCTTCTAAGATATAGGGACCTCTTTCTAGATAAATATACTACTGCAATGAAGGCAGCAGAAGCATTGGCTTTAAAAGCCAATGCAGACTGCATTGGCTTTAAAAGCATTTTGGGATCGGGAGGAAGTTTGACTTCCTGTGAACTTGTTCAATTTCAGAAGACAGATACCAATTTCAATATTAAAAAACCTGTTTGGACCATAAATACTGATACTTTTATACATAAAACATTTTCTATCCAGGATTTTAATGAGCTTTATCTTGAGTCTTAATTAACATTTGTTATATTGTACCTATAAGTGAGTATATCCGAGGAATGTAGTTCTTGCCCATTGGGCTTAATTCTGCATCATTAAAGTCAACAGGAGTTTAGATGTTCGCATAAGTAAAAACAGGACTAGGCCTAAAGTGAGTTGCTGATGAGGCTGGGAATGGAACCCAGGAGTCCTGACTCAAAGCCCCTCCCACCGTCCCAGTGGCACTGCCAATGCTTTGCATGTTGCCTATAAAAAAGGAAAAGATCACACCCCATACCAACTGACATAGGGTTGCCCGCTAAGCCCCTTCATATGTGTTATGTCAAGGGAGTTCTTACTACAACCTATATAGGATGACTAACAAAATGTACTTGGAAATTTCTTGCTTTAATCTTAGAACTCTATGGGCAAGATCCTCAGCTGCTGTAAATCCACATAGCTCATGTGACTTAACAGCCATATAAGGATTTGGCCCCATCGCTCAGATTTTGAGTCTGACAGAAAGGGCAGCAAGATTATGCCTTACTGAAGTCAATAGCTCAGGGCTGGAGGATTGGATCCTATATTTACTGATGGCCTAGTCTACTATGGGCCATAATACAGTGGTCTAATGTTGGTAGCTGGATTTTGTGTGCAGGTGGTATGGGTGGCTTGTGATATACAGGTGGTCAGACTAGATGATCTGATGATCCCTTCTGGCCTTAAACTCTATGAAGACCACAGTTGTTCAGGGCTCAGAACTGCCTGATCAGGTGCCTAATTTCTAACGATCACATATAATACATAGGCTTCCAGCATCTCTGAGAATGTGGCTTTGAAAAGCTATGAATAAAGATGAGTTACTTGCATCAAACTGTCGGAATAAATATGCTCTATTTTTCTGCTCTTTGGCAGATAGCAGCCATAATTAAATCTCATTTTAAAAGGAGTGACTAGGTGCACTTTTACTTTGCCTTCCCTTGCAAAATGCAACACAGCTTTTGTGTTTAAAACAATATAGGCTCTTAAAATACACAACGCTATATTCAGCATTAATCCAAGTAGTACATTGCACTGAAGAGTTAAGAGCATCAGGTCGTCTTAATGAGTTGGAAAAGCACACCGACAACTAGCTTGTAAAGCAACTCAATGAAACATCATAGAACACACTCTGAAAACGTTTACCGAATGTCAGTTTCCTCGTTAACTCTATGTACAGTAGTGAAAATAGTATGAAATTTGGCAAGTTTTTATCAGCTATTGACGTCTGTCACCAGGTGAATTTGCTACTTGACAGAGACCATCAAGGCATTCCATGCGTGGGATTGCAATTTTGTTCCTGGAATGTAACGTTTTTAATTCATGACTGGAACATTCTGATTCAACAAACCCAAACATGACAGGCGAAGGGATTCTTGCATTTAATCGCCTCGCTAGTCAAAATATGCACTTCAAACCACGCCAGAGACACTTCCACAAAATGGGCTGCTACTGCAAACGCATGAGGTATATGTTACACGCACACGCCAGATAACTGCTCCATAACACCAATGAAAAATAAAAACATTAGTACAGTCCATCAAAAATGGATTTCCTGTATGTATTTTAAGGACTACCTTACAATGTTCCAAAAGAAACCCTTGAAGACTTATTTAGCCCCTTTGGGACTGTTAGCCAGAGTGTGTTCTGAGGTTGGTGATGTGTTGCACTCGAAAACATTAATTTTTCCTGTTGCCAACATGTGGCTTGAATCTGTATCCCTTATTCATGTGAGTCATTTTACTGAAGGCAGTAGGGTTATTTGTATGAGCTAGGGTTCCCCACATGAGTTAAGAAGTGCTGGATTAGACTCTAGACTTGTACTCAGCCTGTTTTGCAATCCAATTGATTACTGCATGTTCACAGGATGGAAAATGGTTTCTGAGCTAGGTACAGGTGGAGTGAGACTCACTTCAAACCTGCTGAAGCCTCTGTTAATTTCATTTTGAATCTCAAGAGTCCACCCCGCAAGCAGATTAAGCAGCAGGAACATTATAAACAAACATTTTAGCACATACACGTAAGTATTGGAAAGCGAGATCCTAAATCACACCAAATCAAGAGCCCCGGGCTCTGATCTTGGCTACATCCGTGTAAACCAGAAGCAGCTCCACTGAAGTCAATGGAATTACTCCGGGTTTATGCTGGTGGAAACGAGATCAGAATCTGGCCCCCATGACTCAGATCCTTTGATTTATATGTTGGCCTGATGCAGAGTAAAACCGTCTCTGGATTGGACACAAATCCTCTTTGTCAAATGATGCCAGATACTTTGAAGTATTTCATCTTACTGTGACTTTAGGCAGGCCGAGGGAGTTTGTCATGCAATGAGAGCTGGATGCCTATGCGGTTTGGGTGCCTAGCTCGCTTTGGCCCCTTTGAAAAATCTCCAGCCGTAATACGTAGACTCCTGATTCCCAATGACGGGTGCTGCTATGTGACTAATCCCGCCCACTGTGCACAGATGCTACATCCTTTCCACCTGACACATTTTACAAACAAGGAACACAGAGGGCGTGATCCTGTGATTCTTCCCTGCAGCGAGATACTCTGGGGGGCGTTTTGCCTAGCAGGCTCAGGCCATATGACTCAGCTTTGTTTTCAACCCCGTAAGTACCCACTGACAGGTCACGAGGCAAGTGCGCACACAGCTCTTATGGGTGGCATTCCCTAGGAGGGAGCTGGCATTGAGAGAAGACCTGCAGGATTCTACAGATCTGAAGACAAAACATACAGAGCAAGTTTAAAGGGAGATCCTCACCTGGTGTAAATCAGCACAGCTCCAGTGCACTTAAACTTCCTGAGGGCCTGGCCCAATATCTTCAGTCTCTAGAGGGAGATTTTTTTCCCCAAAAGCAATAGGCGTTTCTAACATACTGCCATTCTGCCTTTGAACTGTTGCCAATGACGCCACAAGCTGCAGGGCCGTCATTTTCTAAAATATTCCTCCCCTTTCCATTTTACTATGTCTCAGCTTTACAGCCAAGCGAACGGTCCCTTTCTGCCCTCCCTGTTCAGTCACCACTTCCCTTCCATTTCCACCAGCTCCTCGCTAGCTCAAGCCAAAATTCTGACTCTTCAACCCCACGGAGCTGTCTTAATCTCCAAAACACAAGGGTTTCCTCTTTGAGGCACCTGCTCGGCCACCACTTATCAGGCATTCTGCTCGTCATCATCGCTTTCTCCTTCCTTCATACCCCAACTTTCCATGTGTGCTGAACAAACTTTCTGACAGGTTCCCCTACGCAGAATCCCAGCTCGTTACCACTGTCATTAGGAACCCAAAGACTCTCCTTGATGAATGATGATTGTCCCTATGCTGTCGTCTTCAGTGTCCTGGCCTCTGGTCTAACAACACTAGCAGAAACATTTCTTTAGTTGGGGAGAGGGAAGGGAAGAATTCAAGTAAAGGATTTTTTTGTGTATTGGGCGGGAGGGGGTTTGTTTAAAGGCATGGTCAGTTTTCAGGTAGGTAAGTTTTGAGGCCGAAATAAGGTTGACTGTGTCCCTGCAAGGAAGTATTCCCTGCCCCCAACAGATAATTGTATAAATCCTAAATTAGGCACCAGTTGTGCTTTAAAAAGATCTTATAACAGCCAGGTCTCACCACTAGAACAGGGTGGCGATTCATTTAGCTGAATTACAAACAGGCCCCCCTCGATCCAACCCAATTCCAGGTTTAGAAGAAGTCAACTTCAGTTTGATTCTTCTTCAGAGATATAGCGCAAAGTGAAACACACGGGTTGAACAGTTGCATTTGTGGCCTAAAAAATTCTCTAGAAAGAAATTTTGATTTTTAGATCCTCTGTGTGCTGGGTTGGGTAGGGTGTTTATTTTTTTTAAATCCAATGTCTTTCCTGACTTAGCGTCCTGCTCTGAAGCATTTCTTGCACATGACCCAGGGATGTTCTACATGGCCTAATGCCTTATGCCCAGTATCCTGGTTTGAAATGCAAGTTAACATACAGCCTGTGTAAGCTTCAGCTCCAAGCACACTTTACCGTTGGTTACAAAGCTGGGAAAGATGGTGGATATTCTGCCCAACTGTACAATATACAATGGCCTTTGCTCTGTTTTCTGTATATACAATTCACATGTTACATTGAAAATGCTCTTGGGATACTGACCCAAAAGAGAATAATGGCCCCAACAGACAGTCTCCACTCCTTGTGCTTCCACCGCCTCTGCTTACGCTATTTCCTCTTCAGATGTTGGTGTCTCTGTTGTTGCTTCTGCAGCCACCACTGTAGACAGAACCAGCTTAGTCTCAGGCAGTCCAATCTGTGTTGACAAGCAGCCTCTGTGAAAACAGCTGCTGTGATGTCGTTAAAAATAAACAATGTGCCTTTTTTTCAAAGTAAGGCCATGCAGAGCCTCATCCAAAGCCCACGGACTTCAACAGGCTTTGGATCAGGCCCCGTCTGTGTTGTTTGCTTTCGTACAAGGCTCTACAGCCATTGCAACCAGAACCCTATTCCTCCTACAGTGTGCTGGCAGGAGCGTCTGTGTCTTTGGTACAGCTTTGAGCTGATGTGGGCAGGTGTATGGGTGCCCAGAAACAGCCCGTGGGCAGGAGAGAGCCTCTTAGAGCAACGCATTAGGGCTTGTCTGCCTCTTTGCAGTTTGGTTTGGCAGAAGACCTATAACCGAAAGTACAGATAGCAGTTATTTTGCTGTACTGTCCTAGGAAAATCATAACAATGGCACAGCAGACGAGCTTGCACAACCGCTTCTCCCAGGTGGCTGCGCTTCTAGGGGGAAGAGGGGAATTACTTGCTTAGAATGCAGCTTGGTGATATAGATATAGGGGGCTGGGGGGGAGAAGAGGAAAGCCTATTGCTTGTTTTCCTGTCAAACATGGCTGCAGTGGTACCTCGCAGAGCTGCGCACCTTAAGATTCTTACCCCAAAATGGCATGTTCCCACACTTCTGAGCCAAGACTTCAGGGCAGAGGACGCTGTACTTAAGTCCCCTGTGCCCAAGAAGTGTTTGGACAGGTTATCTCAGGTGCAGTGTGCGGCTGCTTATAATAGTGTAAGGGGATTCTCTGGTGACAACCGTCAGTCAACAGCACCTATGCCACCCCTCTTCTTGTGCTCAGAGTTTCCCTGTCTTCCCCCATCCCCAGCTGCTATTTAGCCCATACAGCTACACAGCAATTTTGTAGCCAGCGCCCTGTGAGCCTGAGTTAGTTGACCCAGGCCAGCCACCAATGTTTGTTTGCCATGTAGGCGTACCCCCAGTCCTTTGCTGCCAGCATAATTTTATACCAGGAGACCAGACCAGTGTACAGCTAGCCCGGGACTGAGCAGGAGTGTAAAGGTGAGCTTTACACTATCTTTTCATACACCATCTCCTGATTTGTGCTATACGCTCCTTCCCCATAAGTTAAGATGAGGGGTTTTTAAAAAAATATACTAGTATGTTACTAGCAGAACCAAGTGTGTCATAATAAATAATTAAAACTGACCTACAATTGTCAGTAAATGAACAAAGTATGCTTTGTAATGCACTCTCCTTGCTTTTTGCAATTGCTCACCTACTTGCTGACAACATTTCATCATTGGCAATGTGTCCCCTGGACATCATGCCAAATGAGAGAGGTTCCACTTTGCTGTCAGGGTGATGAATGAATTATTTGCTGCTTCCCTCTTTAACCCAGTTCCTTGGATGCCCGTAGCAAAACAACAAACACGCACAGAACAAAACAGCAGTTGTTGAATGAATAATGTACTCCTTTTTTATTATAGTATTAAACCAATACTATAATATGCACTCCTGATAAAGTACAACTTACTGTAGAGGAGGGCGTATAGATGTCTGTGAAATGAGGAGTGAGTTATGGTGATGCTCGTCAATATTAGTCAGGCCTACGTCCCAGATCTATCTGCCTGAAAACTTCTTAGTTTTCTTTTAAGCTAATACACACAGTTACTTTTTAAAGCCAGACACAACTTGCTAGCTGACCCTTCAATGCCTGCTTCTTTGGCATCGGTAGATGATGTCACCCTTTCTCCTAGTGTAATTAGGGCTAAAGTAAATTGGAAAGCCTTTGGTGCAGAACATACCTATTTATAAGTAACGTTTTACAGAAAAATAGAACACTACTCATTCATTTCTCATGGCTGGACACAGCCTGCAATCAAGTCATTTGAAATAAAACAGTGAGAGCAATTGAATTGTTGCAAACAAAACATTTGGATTGTTTATTAGCTGCTCTGTTTAACATTTCTGTTCTGGTGGTTTAATCTTTCATGAGTGTGTCGCTTTTGTGTTTTGTTTTAAAGGCTGAAATAAGGTCCAAATGATTTCCACCCCTTCTTCCCCCCCCCCCCCGGCTTTGTTCAGTCTCATTATATTGCCTGTAGTTTGAAGATAATTTTCCATCTGAAAAGATGTTCCCTTCTACATAATGCACTTGTTAGAAAACACAGATAACATGTAGAACTCTTACATGCCTCGAGAAGTTAAAGAGGGTGAACCATCCATCAGTTCAATCCATGATGTGCAGAATACAACTAGTCACTGCATTCTTCAAGTGTGTGATTCTTTTTATAAATATTTTACTGATCAGCTAAAGTTTTGCAGCTCTTACTTTGAGACGACTTCTGTCATCTGTTGGGCAGCGTAAATAACAGCTTTGAAAGAAAGACAAGGTGTTTGTTTGGTTTAAGGCAAAGTGGAACACATCTTGCACACCCTTTTAAGAACCTTTGAAATCTTCGTGCCCTAAAAATGAAAAGTGCAAAATAGCTAATTAAAGCAGTTTAACAGTCTAAATGCAGCACAGTCTAAACAACAAAGCTCCTTATTCTAAAGACAGGAAAAAGATTTTTAAAAAATATGCTCAAATTATTGACTATTCTCTCTCATTAACATTGAATCTCAAATCGTATCCAGGATAATTAGCGTGACGTGGTTTTCCCTCATCGTGTTTATCTCAGTCAAGCTGGTTTTGTTAAGGCTTGATGTGATTCAGTTGATTTTAAGCAACTGGTTGGTCCTGTAAATCTGGTACAAAATTAGTGTGAACTGATAATGGCACGTGTATGTGAATGAATACAGAAATGCAAGACCAGGTTCTGATCACATTTGTGCCTGGTGGTAAGGCAGAGTAACTCCAGAGCAGGCAGTCTTGAGTTTTGCACCACTAACCTCACATCAGAATTTGACCCTAAGTATTTGACACATTGAAATGATAAAATGATGGGTAGATCTGCCAATATAGCAAAAGGAAAAAAATCCAGTTATCTCTGACTGCGAATGTTGCATATTATTGCTATCATGTAGAAAATGTATCTAGAACATTTAGATAAGATCTAAATATTTCAGACATTGAACTAGGTCAAAGCAAATACAAAGAGACATTTTGTGGAGAGGAAGTCCCACTGTTTCTTTCAAATGTGAGATACAATACCAGAGATCCTTTGTAAAACAGATCGTTTTGGAAATCTATCACTCTCCAAAATTAATAGTCCTACTTTTTTTTTTTTTTTAATGCAACCAAAACTCCCATTGAGACTGTGTAGCTAGGGTAACATTTTCAAATACAGCTGAGTGACTTAGACTTGACTACAGAAGAAAGCTATTGCACTTACATGAACACCTTAGGTTATTTTGCAATAACTATTGTGGAATAGCTCCTGTGCAGACAATCTTACTCTGCCCTTAAGAGTGCCTTTGTAAAGATGAGCTTTGTAAGTGGATTAATCTAAACTGCACAAATGTCCTCGTGTGGAATAAGCATGTCCACACAGAAGCTATTTCGCAATAGCTATTTCCCCATGTAGACAAGCCCTAAAACTGCCTTTCAGTACTAGTTAGGCTCCTAAGTCATTTAGATGCTTTTGAAAATGTTTCCTTCGAGTGTAAGCTCCTCTGGGATCAGATCACATGCTCTTCCAATGCTCTTGTCAAGTGGAGCTCAGCATGCAAAATCAGGGTCAGGTTTTCAAGAGAGATCAGCTCCCACTGAGGCATCTAAGTAACAATAGGATTTTCAATCCGATCCGCACCCACTGTGCCCCCAACATGCTACTCTTTTAAAAACTTGGGCCTTATTAACTTAAAAGTAATTATGTACCTACTTGGATCTTCTTATGGTTAGGATATACAATGAATGCAGGATTGCATCCTAAACGGATAAATTCAGAGGTGCTAAACCAAAGGCCCCTTTAGCACACAGGCCTGCAGACTGATTAATGCGAGTACACCCTGCACTGCCTGAACCCTACAGACTTCAATGGCTCTTTGTCCGCCTGTATTGAGTCTCAGTGGGGTTCTGCATGCCTCCACCTGCACAGATCGGGTTGCAAAACCAAGGCCTATGCGCCAGATTTTCAAAGCTATTTAGGCATCTAGTTTGGCACGAAAGGACTTGGCTGTTGCAATGCTGAGTTTCACAGCCCCTGACTTTCAGGCACCTAGAAAAGCATAGGAACAACACTGCAATCCACAAAGCCACGTTAGACACCTAGGCTCCCTATACAGTAGGGAAAGGCACATGCCTAAGAATGTGATCTACAAAGCCCAGCATGTCAGGTTCATTTCCCCCTCTCTGGCAGAGGGAGAGAGAGGATTTGAACAAGGGTGTGCTATAACTACTGAGCTATGGGATATTTAGATGTGGGGCTCTTTCAGACTCTGCAGTTCCACTGTGCATAAACAAAGAGTGATTGATTAGGACAGAGAGAGTGGGAATGACGCTGCAATCTACTAGTTAGGGGCCCCCAGGGAGCAGGGGTGCATAGGAAAAGTCCCCCTGCTCCAAGCAGGCAGGTAGAATTGTAGGAAGGAGATATACACTGAGTATGCAGAGATGCAAGGTTTGCAGGCAGAAAGAGCTGTCTTCGGTTGAAGCCTGGCCCCCAGCTTGCAGTCCTGCATTTCTCGTGTCTCACCAAATTAAGTCCTTACTGTAAACTGGCCCTATTTCTCCAGTCCCAATTATCATACTACAGCAGATGTATTTTACTCTTTCCAATACAGGGCATGAGGCTCATGAGCCACATTACTGCTTTCCCCTTAAACAATTAGACACTTTTAATTGGCTTCCAATTAATATTCTGAAATCTGCTTCATAAAGAGAGATCAATTATTCAAAGGCCTTTTATGGGGGGAGCTTGAATTACATTTGGCAAATATGCGGTCACTGTATTGACAGCAATTTTAGCTTTTCCAAACCTTTTAGGGGACGGAGTGATTTTTTCCCTTGAAGAAATATAATGAGTTGTTTTCACCGCTCGTAGGACTCTACCGTGGCTACACAGAGAAGTAGATGCATTTTTCTATACTACTCAAACATCCTGTTACCACTAGGCTTGCTAATTGCAACTCTAAATACCCCCCAAATGGCCATCACAGCTTATATGGTTGTCAGATTCTTATATTGGAGAAACGGTGAATTCGTAAATGAGGACATGGGGCTTCAGTCTCTTTTCAGACCTGTTTCTCTCTGGTCGAACTTTAGGAACCAACTGAATCACTCTTGATTTGAACAGCAGTAGGTGTAAGTTAGGACACAGCACTGTCTGTACATGGACCATTGCCTCCCCAGAGGAGGAAGGCTCCGCAGAGGTGGGATTGAGCCTGTCACATTTTGAGGTGACACTGCACCTTTGACCCCCTTCCATGGTCCGCTTTAGGAATGCCCATTCAGGGCTGAGGCCTCTAGCTTTCTCTTCTCTTTCTATGGGCAGGGACACACCTCCTTCTCCTATTCCCCAGGTGCTCAGGCCCCACAGCTGTGTTGCAGGGAGCTAGTCCTGCCCTGAGAGAGAGAGGCTAGAGGCCTCAGACATGAATGGGCATTCCTAGAGCAGACCCCAGGGTGGGGGTGAGGGTCAAAGATGCAGTTAACCTGAAATTGTGCCATGTGGTGGGATTTTACATTAGCCACCCCCCTACTTGATTCCAGCTTCTGCAAGAAACACCCCCCCCCCCACTGCAGTGGACCAGGCCCACACAACTGCCCATCATCTGTATTGGTACAAAGGGCGATGACTAGTCTACACAGCTCATACCATCTGGCCTATCTCAATATAATGATAAAGCCTTCTCCCTTTCCTCCCCCTCCAAAAGATACTGCATATAGTTGCAATATCTGTCACAGAAGCATCGCTACTTTCCTCTGGATATGCTAGAGGAGAGGATGGAAACCAGCCAGGCTAGCAGGAGAGGTGGGATTCCTGCAGCGCATAGAAGTGCTCAATTTTTTAAAAAAATGGGCCCAGCAATTGGGGGGGGTGAATTTAAAAAAATCAATGCATAGATTCAATATTCTGACCAAAATCCCAGTCCTGTTTCCCCAATAGATCCATGCCCAGGTATTATCCTCTACTTACGAAATAGGGACTAGAGTCCAAACTCAGTTAAATGAGAATAACTGTGATGAAATCAATAGTGACTCTGGTTTTACACCAGCAACACTAAGATCAGAACTGGTCCCTCCTTCAAAGCACAGTTTCCCATCCCCATCGGCATAATGGGATATGACAGTGGTATGAAGTACAGCGCATCCTTCCTTCATCAGAGTTCTAATGTTCCCTTTCATCTTGCTACTCCTGCACGGAGCCAAGATAAGTGATGAGCACCAATCTAAATTGCAGACATGCAGGAGCAAGGCCAGGGTGAGGAAGGATCATTCATTTAGTTACTGTCTGTTTTGGTGCCTTCAAACAATGCTGCCTTCTCAGGATTACTCAGATTTAGAACCACAGACGAGCGCAGTGCTGGAAAGTTTAGTCCTATTGAAAACAGATAGATAAGATAAAAGCCATCGCTTGATTCAGGTCAGTCAGAAATGAGATTTGCTTTTCTGTACAGGACAGGAGCCAAATTCATCCCATTGACTTCATTTAGACTCATTTAATTTAAAAATAAAAAGGGTGAGGCCAGAGATGATTATGAAAGCCAGAGGGGATTTTTTTTTTAAAAAAAGCAGAATGTTTGTCAATCTGTGACTCAGGACCTTGTTCAAAAAACTGAAGTTCAAGGATTATGCACTGGCATACACAACACATACAAGGATGTGTTTCCTGCCATAGCACATCGTGCTGTGCACAGAACTCCGTTTCACACCTTTTAGTACAGATTATATTTTAAAGGGCATTTAATGCTGTCGAGAGGTGCCAGACTGACAGTCCTGGAGATGTGTACGCTTGCTTCAAGTCAGGGATGGACAAGTTTGTTTGGTATCACTGCAAACACTGGGTTTGAAAACTTAACTCGAACTCAGATGCTAGATTTGAGCTCCACTGTGGAAAGACTGATAAAAGAAGCAGAAAGGAGGAGTGGGAAATTAGGATGAAAAATAGATATAGACACTTCAGAAATGAGAGAGAAAAATGGAGCAATGGCTGCAAGAGGAAAAGCAAACATCGTGACACAATGGAGGAAATGAGCAGGGAAAATGAGAGAGAAAAAATTCTAACAAAAACACATACGTTGAGCTAGACCCTCACCTGGTGTAAACGGGCATAACTCCACTGGAAGTCAAGGGAACTACTCCAAAGAACAGCAGCTGAGGATCTGGTCAAGTGAGCTAAAATCTGCCCTGTTACATCCTTGCCAACTTTAATGGAGCTGCAGAGCTGTAGCTGCATGAAGAATTTTGGCCCAGTTTAACCCCAGTGCCATCAACAAGTGAAACCACTTTCTGTAGCCCAGCTTTTCTCTGTGTGCAGGGAGATCAGGGGCAGTTCTCCTGTACCGAATAAAAAGCACATGCTCCCTTTCAGCTAGGAAAATATTGTTTGAATGAATCTCTCTTGTGGGGGAAAAACTATCCATTAGTTTAAATTACAGGGGAGGAAATAAGGTTCATGAACCTTAAACCAGCTTGGCAAACACCCTCAAAAGAATAGGCGAGTTTCATAAAAGCTCCAAACTCGATATGGTTCGGCAGCCCTTAGGTTTAAAATAGATGATGATGATGATGATAATAATACCATACTCAGGGTCTAACTGATGGCCATATGTCAGGTCGGGAAGGAATTTTGCTTGGCAGTGACCCTGGGTTTTTTTTCACCTTCCTTTGGAGCATGTGGGTGCGGGTCACACTTGCCAGAATTATCTGGGTATCTCACTAAATCACTTCCCTGCCGTGGCAGGGGTCTCGGGCACTGGTGCACTTCAATCACTTCTGTTCTCTGCTTGGGGCACATAAATAGGTTAGTGTCCTGTGGGCTGTCATACTTTGGTCTAACTTCGGTTTGTTGGGTTTAGTGTGCTGGGGAGTGTTGGTGTGTAGTGTTTAGTGTGTTGGTGTTATATACAAGATGTCAAACTAGATGATCCCTTCTGTCCTTGGACTCTGTGATTCTTACATTTTGCTTTTCATCAATAGATCTCAAAGCACCTTATAAAGGAGGTCTGTATCCATTATCCCCTCTCTTATATATAGGCAAACTGAGGCACAGAGAAGGTACGTGACTTGCCCAAGGTCAGTAAGCAGGCCAGTGTCAGAGACAACAATAGGATCTAAATGTTCTGAGTCCCAACTCTGTGCTCTATCCACTAGAACATACTACAGCAATAATCCAGGGGTTCTTTCTGTTTGGTCATCTGAATAGCAGCAAATACATTTTCTTGTTTAGTTTCCATTCTCTAATTCTGCTGAATGGTACAGCACCTGCGGGTCCAGCCTCTAAACCTGTATGAATCCTTTGTGTGCGCTTTGTTACAATCTTTTGGGTCCTGACACTGAACCTGACTGCATGTGGACGTGCTGCTCGATGGAGCCTAACTCCCATACACATTTGGCTGCAGAGTGGGGCTTTAACATGCATCCAGCAGTGCTGATAGAATTTGTTCCTTATGCCTAAACGATAGAGTCAAAATTTCCGGTGGTAAATCTGTTGAGAGATTACCACTGTGAGCTGGCTCACTAATGATTCATCATGTATTCATAACTATCAATTAGAGTTCAGTCTGCAGCACAATGTTTTAGCTTGTGTTTCAATCATTTGAAAAATGGCAGTCAGAGATAGCAGCAGAGGGTTAATACAAACGCCGTCTGGTCCAGAGAGAGATTCTGTAACTGTCCACTATGGGGTTTCTTGCACTTTCTATGAAGCGTTTGGTACTGGCTGCTGATAATACGAGATGAGCTACTGCTCTGACCTTGTATGACAACTCCGAACACTTGTGTCTGTTTCCCCAAATAAAGCAGATCCCCCCCCCCCCTTTTTTTTTGTATTCACAAAAAACCCAAATCTATATAAAATCCTTAATATCAAATACTAACATGCCAACCAACAGGCTAAAAATCAGCTGTGCTAGATGAAGAACTACAGCCTACTCCCATATCTATCAGTGTGTACACACACACACACACACACACACACACACACACACACACACACACAAATTATCTATTTCAAAACAATCAGTCATATATATCATCAAGTTCTGTGTGTTTGTTAGTCTGATTGTTTGGATTTCAGTTTCCAAATATTGCCGTCTCTTCAGGATTATTCAAACTGTGACATGGGATGAAAGTAGTAGTGGGTGAGAAATGTAGCCACATCAAGCCAGACTGACAAGCAAAAAGCCAAAGCTTGCATCAGCTCAGTCTGATACGAGACAAGTTTTAATTTACTTGAACATGTCTTGATTCATTTAAAAAAACAAAGGGAAATGATGGAGCCCAGAGGGGGTTTTCATGCATGAATATCTGTCAATGTGCTACTGCAGGGCTTACTCAGAATGCAAATCTAAGGACTGTGCGTTGATATGAGACTCACAGATTCATGAAACTTGTGGCTCTTGTAAAACAGCATTTTGCTCACGGAAGCTCTAATCAAATAGTCATAGTGGAATTAATGAGCAATATTTTTCCGCTAAGCACTGTTTGGTTATATTTTGCCCTGTACTGCTCGCAGCAGTGATAAAATGGCTTCAACAAAGGACAGGCACAGGTACTCGAGACATCTTGCAACAGACGAACAGGAAATGCTTTTTAATGGGCAAAACATAATTTCATTGAAGCAAGTAACAAAAACCAGGAGAATGTCTTAAAGTCCCGATGCACTCAGAATGAAAAGCAATGCACATATGTCCCTGTTACATAGGATGAGTGTGCTGTTCTCGTAATTGCTGTTAGCATATTACCATTCTCCCTATTCAGTAAGCACAGTGCAAAATGTACAACCTGGTTAAGTCCAGAGTGAGCCGTCTCAAACCACTGGAAAGGTTGCAGAAAGGAGAGCATAGAGCAGCTGGCAGCTGCTTAGATTCCATGGATTCAGGGCCAAATTCTGGTCTCAGATACGCCTATAACTGAGGCACTCTACTGACATGAGTAGAGTGGCTCCAGGCTCACACTGGTATAACTGAGAGCCGTGGAATGTAGCCCGCAGTGTGTACTGTATGAGTGCGCTTACCGAGTGCATTCTCTTTCCCCCCCCTTCAGCCCCTTTGGGCCACAAAGCTAACAAATCGGAAGGTATCAATGGCTCTTAGCCAGCCTTTTTACCCCTGGGGCTGGGAGTGTGCCAGGGAAGGAAGGAAGAATGGCCAGAATATTCTGATAACCTTGCAGTCCCCAGCTGATGGACAGCCCAGGTGAAGCCGTACCTGGCTGGTGTAGATCAAAGCATCCCTGAGGCTGTTCTAATCTAAACTATGCCAGGGCTTGTGGCAGTGCAGAACCAGCCCTTGGATCTGGGAGCCACAGCCAGCGTTCGGATTCTCAGGCGCCTGGCCCCTTGCAGTCCAGGGAAATACCGCCTCAAAGAGGGCAGGAGAACTACCAACACTGCCTTCCCTCAGGTTTTCAGGCAGGGGGCATCTTGTGTTTGCAACTGGTGCCCTGCCAGCATAGGCTCCCAAGGGGAGTACTGAATCAGTACATCCGCAGCTCGGATCTCTTGGCCACATCCTGGGCAGTGCTGCCCATTTGTGCAAGGTGCTGGACTCCCAACAGCCCTCGTGCCAGGGAGACAGTTGCAGATCGTCTCCTTTTGGTCGATTTTCCGCCTAGGCGTTCCTGCACTTGGGCTGATGCCAGCAGAACCTACTTCTGAATATGGCTTTATGCATGAACACACAGGCCAGGACAGGCATGAGCAGTGCTGCTCTGTCCTCTCCCCCACCCCATCTTCTCTGAACCCAGCTCTTCTACCACCACGTCCCTGCTTTCCTGCAGAAACCGCATTGGGAGGTGGCGGATTGGGATGCCCTAAAGTAAATCAACCAGTCCCCACCTCCTCTCCTAAGCCCAACTGTTCCTGTCTTCCTCCAATTGGCCTTCCTCCTTCTGTCACTTCCCAATGGCAATGCTATGAATTAGAAGTCCTTAAATCTTGTGGGACAATTTTTTTTAAACAAAAAACAAGCTTCTGCTCTAGGTGCCCATGTACACAGACAGAAACTGACAGCCGTAATGACATTCAGCTGTCTGGTAAGAAGGTGGGTTTCCATCTGCGTATGGTGGAATGCCTTGTAAAGCTGCTGATCTCAGCCAGACAAGTGAGGTGTCAATGAAATTTTATTATGCTGCAAATGCTCATGCCATCAGAAGAATTTGGTTGAGAACCAGATCCCCGGAAGGTATAAATCAAGCTCCATTCAACCCAATATACTACACCAATGCACACTAGCTGAGGATCTAGCCCTATAATTTGCAAGAAATTTTAACCAGGTACAGGATGCAACTGAATTAAAAGGGAGGATAGGAGCAGAAGGAAAAGAGAGGGAAGGGATGCTGTGTGGCTGATTTCACTTTGAGGCATGCATTTGCAACATTAA
The DNA here is from genome assembly GCA_007922155.1 of Mesoclemmys tuberculata. Taxonomy (NCBI): domain Eukaryota; kingdom Metazoa; phylum Chordata; order Testudines; family Chelidae; genus Mesoclemmys; species Mesoclemmys tuberculata. The sequence continues at coordinate 4,722,349 of ML677025.1, forward strand.
GTATATTAGGGATAAAGATGTCAACAATCCATGGTGCAGGTTGTCTCAGTTCCCACCACCCTGAATAATGAGCTAGTCTGTCTTGAAACAGAAAAGGGAAGCTTGCCACCAATACCTTCCCCACCACATCCTGCTGTCAATGGGGTGAAAGGAACAGGTCGAGGAGTGCTCGCAGCCAACTTCCTTGCTGGAGCTGAACCAATTATTGTTTTTTCAGTTCTGTGGCTGAACTGAAAGGTCCGGGGGGGAGGGTGTTTAGAAACTGATTTTTTTGGCTGGTTGGTTGGCTTTGTTCTGTTGTTTAGAAACAAACAAACAAAACTGGTTTGGTTTGGTTTTTCTCTCCAACACAAAAAACCAAAACCATTTTTTTTGGGTGGAACAAAATGTTTTCAACAACGATTCAAAACGGTTATTTGTTTTGAAAATGTAGTTTTGGAAGGAAATGGCCAAACAAAACATTGACATTTCTGGATGGTTTTTTTCCTATTGATTTCAATGAAGCTGAAAATAGATTTGGTGCCCCAAAGCTGCATTTTTTTTTTCAGTGAATTTTGTATTTGGCAAACAAACAAACCAGCCTGGTCTATTCCCTCACAAATCTCCAAAAGGGAAGAGGAGGACACCTCAGGCTTTCCTCACTCCGCATCTCTTGGAGGAGGCAGGTGGCCGCCCCATACCATTCTGCACCCCCCCATCCCTCCATAACTCCCTGCTTGTAAGTAGCAAACAGCACCCATCTCTTCGTAATCCTGTTGCCCCTGGAAAAGTAAAGGCAACAAGTGTCCTTTGACCCTTCCCAGAGAGCTCTGCAGCTGCTCCTGCAATTACATGCAACCTTTATATGTACCTTGTTTTCAGATTAATTTGATATTAATGTTTCTGCTACCTTTTTACTTAAGGGATTCAAGCAAAAATAAGCATCTCACTAGAGATTTCAAGGCCTGTAATCATCTAGTCTGACCTCCTATATAACACAGCCACAGAACTTCCCCAACATAATTCCTAGAGCAGATCTTTGGAGGAAAAAATACACTCTTGGTTTAAAAATTGGTTGAGACTAATTTCCCAACCTCCACTGAACAAACCCACAAGTACAACTTTATTTCCTAACAAACTTCTCGACCACCTGGTATTCTATAGGAGTTATTTTCTTTACACAGATGAATACAAACGAAGGGAACCCAACTACATTATTGTGTATTTATTTATGCATCAGACACCAAACACTCTTCACCCAAAAGTCTGCCCATCAAAGCCAAGACAGACAATCCGAACCTACAGTTGTTTCCAAGGTAACCGCTGCCCAGGAAATAAGCAGTACACAGTGGAAAGAAACAAAACAACTTAAAAAGAAAAACTCGTTTCAAAATGTCTCACTTTAAAAGGCCTTTCAATTTAGGAAAACAATTCTAAAATACTGCAACATAAATCGAATGGCCCAGATTTTCAGCAGCACCCGCCAAGTTGCTTGATGCATCCCCATGCCAGAATAGGTTCTAACACTACCTCAGTCTCCAGCAGGGATTGCCATGCCAGCTGCGAAATCTCTGAAGGACAACAGCAGTCTGGCCACACCCTTTTCTCCGGGCTACATCCTTAATATGGCTCCTGTGCCAGCGTTCAGAAGCCAGTTCTACCTACTCTATATCAGGGGAATCTCCAGAAGGCCACATCTGACACCTTTATGATCCCATATTGTGGGGAAGAATCTGGTGCAATACCAAATGGATAGTAATAGATTAGTACTTTCCTTCTTAGTCGCTCTCGTGATGAGACAGAGTACGTCATTCACAAGAGACTGTGCCTTTCATATAGTAGCGTGTTCCAGTGGACTGGAACACACCACTACATGTACTGGGCATCAGGAAATCTAGCTACTATTCCTGGCTGCTCCATTGCCCTGCTGGGGGAACTTGTGTGAGTCACCTCCTGCTCTGTGCCTCAGTTTCTCCATTTGTAAAGTGAGGCTCCTTTGTAGAGCACTTTGAGATCTACTGATTAAAAAGTGCTACATCAGAGGTTGGTATTATTAAAATGATTTCCTATGGGGGAAATTTTATCTCTTTTGGAGGAAGCTGACTAGGTATGCGTTCCAGGTGACTGACTGACGCACACAGTTATCCAATGCTCCTATCAGCAGCTATTTCTATTGTGTTTGTGCCAAGTGGGCCTAAATCAAGATCTACTATGCGAGGACCTGTACAAACATAGAGTCCCTGCTCCAAAGAGCTTACAATGTAAAAGGACAAAAAAAATAGATACAAGGTAAGGGATACCACAAGCAAGCAGAGCTCTCATTGGGATATCTGGCACAAGATAGTCAGAGAAAAAGATGTGGGACTTCTTTGTTTCCGATTTGTTACCAAAACTTAGTTGTACGTCTTTTAGGTGGGGGCACTTGGGTTTGAAGAGAGGGAGAGGAAGAGAATGGGATTCTGGGCGGAAGAGAAAAGGGTCAGTAAAGGGAGAAGGAAATTGAGGGGAAGGGAAGTGAAATATGAAAAGGAGAGGGAAATTGAGGGGAAGGGAAGTGAAATATGAAAAGGAGAGAGACAATCTCAGATTTCCCATAGGGGAACAGCATTATAAATTCAATGTTACCATCTGGACTGATGCTGGGTGTCTTCGTGAAATGTTTATGGCAACATACCTACACAGAATAGGACCACTGCTCCCCTCTACCTCAGGATTGGCTAATTAAGGGTATTGCTTTGGAGAGAATCAAAGGATCTGCTTGTTCAGCCACTGTAGCACTGGAGTCTTAAGTTAATTACCTAAACCTCAACTTATTCCTGATCAGAATATATATGAGCCTTCCTAGATTCAGCTCCTTTCCTCCTGCAAGAGTAGATGTAGTATAGCTGGTAGGAAGGATTCACCAAGCCCACCAAGTATCAGCAAGGCCCTTGCTGTGAATGCTGGACATGATGTTTGTGGTACCCATTGTATGCCTTCCTATAAGAAACTTATATCTACACTAGAACTGGAAGGTGTAAATTCCAGCATGAGGAGACATCCCTGCACTAGCTCTGCTTGAGCTAGAATTTACACCTTCCAATTCTAGTGCAGACTGCACCCTTAGTGGTCCTTATCAGTGGTTGCAATACACACACACTCTTTCACACCATCTTGGTAAAAGACTTCCTATGATATGCAGCCCAGGAACAATTTATCATGTGGAAAGGGCTTCTAAATTCCTCTCTATTAGTAATCATTGATATGCTCTCTGTGATGGGAAACCATTGGAGGGACTCTGAGTTTAGGACCTGCACCAACATACACTGACGTCAACAGAAAAGTTCCCGTGGACTTCAGTGTGCATTAGCTATCGGGTCGAGGAAATAAGCAGTACACAAGTGCAAAGAAACCAAAAGACCTTGGGAAAGGCAAGAATTAAAATTGCTCATAAATGTCCTGGAGATAAGTGGTGCCCCTATGTGAACGTTGAATCTGGAAAAAAAAGTATTTGTGAGACCAGGTCTATGAAAGCCACAGTGGTTTACAAGTAGCAAGGAGGCACAGGATTTCATTCCTTGCGGCGGGAACTGTCTGTTTCTATTCTGTCCTCTGTGTCCTTCTAAACCAGGAGTGAATGTCACTTCTGCTCCAGATGAGAGGTGTGAAAGAGAGAGCTGCTGCAAGAAAGTACAGAAGTCAGGCAATTCTGTTATGGTTCCCACTGCAATGGTAACCAGGCCATTGGGCACGTTCATTTTATAGCCACTAAAGTTAACACCACGTAAAGCAATCAAAGTATGACCTATGAGCCAAGGTACAGTTGCAGCAGAAATCCCAGTTTTGAACTGCTTGACTTCTGTACGTTTAAAATGTCAACCGGGATGTTTCATTAAGGCTGTGTTCTCCATTTAATAGATTGGTATATAACACTAGACAACCCCCACTAGGGCAGGGTTTTCCGTAAACTGACAACTCACAGGAAGCAGAAGAGATCATACTAATCTTCTAATTCTGCATCCTCTAAGCATATTAAAAACATTCTAGTCTAATGTGCTGCAAAGAGCTGATCTTTATCTCGAAAATGACTGTCAGAGTCCTGAGAGATACGACGAGGCACGCTGCAAGGTAGGAGATCAAATGCATTAGTGAGAGCTAGCTGGCTGCACACAGAATAATCTTTCACCACGGGGAGCAACTGTCTTCCTGTAGGAACCGACCCAATCCTTACAGGAAAGGTCTCGAGATTCTCAGTGTGGAAAAGCTAATGAAAGTGTAACCGTCAGACTACGTAACTGTGCAGATGAGGTTCTAGAGCTCCTGTACCGGGTCCTGACTGACCTAAACTCGCTGCTATGAAGGAGAAAAAAGAACCGCTTGAAAGCAGGTAGACAGCAGCGGAAGTTCCACATCTCCCTATTCTCCTCCCACCTCTCTGCTTTCAATGTTTTGTCTAAACAGTTGATATTTTTAAAGAAGAGAGAAGTAGTGATTTTGGTGGCTGTCAGACATGCTTTGTCAGCTGTACTATAGGATATATTTGGGGAACAGGCTCTCTTACTGCAGCCCACTCATTGGATTCTTTTTCAGACCCTCTTATGGGCATCACCATTTATGGACAATAAAATCTTTTTTTCCAATTATTTGGTCACCTTCCACCCCCAAAATATGGTAAGAAATGGTCATGCAAATTCAAAATTATTTAAGCCTTGCTGCACATAATATGCAGGTATGCTGGATTTTTTTTTTAAATGATTCAAAAGTGCCATATTTATGCTTGTACTATGCCTCCCCCACGTATCCAAACATGTTGACACTAGAAGAATTCAAACACAGAATTCATCTGTGACTCTATAGTGCTCTGAGTGGAAGTAAGTTGACAGTATTTTCATTGCTTTCCCTCTGTAATCTGGATAAATAAAATCTTTAATGCTGATTAAAATTTCAAAACCCATCCAAAAAAGTCATCTTATATTCTAAATAGAAAATGAGGAACACTAAATGTTCTCCCTCTGTGAGAAAATGTGCATATAGCTTTATCAAAGCGAGGATTTGTTACCTATGAAATCACACTCAAGTACAGATACACGAATGTAAAAGGTATGTTAAGGAGTTACAGAGACAACTGATGAACAAACAACTTGAGCTTGGATGAATGACAAAACTGCGTGAAAGTATGGAAAGAAAAATATGGAGGATCAAATTTCTGTGTATCACCCTCTCACCTCTGAAATAAAACTGGCAAGAAGGGGGCACTCGCATCTATCTAGCTACAACTATGGTTCCCCTCATCATCATCATCATTTGACCATTTCATAATCATTAATTGACCAGATTCTCAGCTGCTGTAGACTGATGTAGCTCTAATGAAGTAATGCCAAGACACTAGCTGATATGGCCTAAAGAATTTTCTCAAAGGTTATATTAATTGAAAGAAATGGAGGTGGGGGGAGGCACTAAAAAGAGGATGACAGGAAAAGGCTAAATGTTAAATAAGATCAGAGCAGGCCACATGTAAGTCATGAAATCCTGGCTCTTCTGAAGTCAATGGTAAAACTCTGTTGACTTCAATAAGGCCAAGAATTTTATAAAGAATAAAACCATATTATACATTTTAGAAAGGTCTGAACTTATAATTAAAATCAGATAATTATTTGCCTATAATAACCTGCTGTTCCATCACTATCTACATTATTTTGCTGTAAATGAGGAAAAGGACAAATTCCTCAGGCACCAGTTTAGCAAAGTACTTAAGCATATACTTAAACTTATCCATATTCAGCAAAGCACTTAATTTCAATGGGACTGAAGCATATCTTCATCAAACCCTTACTGCTGATACGCCAAGCTTGCTTCTTTACAGGGAGGAACAGGTTATCATTTGGTGTGTGTTTTTTTTTTTTTTTTTTTTTTTTTAAGGGATCAGAGACCAAATGAACTAAACCATTGTGGAAATAGTCATTTTCGCATTATATTGGTGACTGAAGCTGCACACAGTACTGATGCTTTGTTCCACACTGAATATGCATAGTGCTATTTAAACTAAATACATATTATTTAAACTAAACAATATGAAAATCAAAATTAAATAAGATCATATGTTTAGCTGAAAAAAAATCAGGGGACTCCTATGGAAAATTATTTCACTATAACTCGTGGATATTCATAAAGGGAGGGCTGTATGCTGCTGTTGGTAGAAAGATATGAGATCTGTCTCTGAAAGCACAAATGTCTTAGGATGCATAAACCGTTCTCTCCACAGTGCATAACTCACCTGTTTCTGTCTGATGTTTCACACCGCTGACGGATAAGACGAGGCAGGAATATTTCCCCTCAGGGTTTTGGTTATTTTTCAGCCCTGTGCTTTGTAGATCTCTGCTCCCCTCACCCCAGCGTCAAAAAAACTGACATCCTTTTGCATTTAAAAAGTTTCCTGTCTGGTTGTTCAGTTCCATATACGCTTGAATGTGGAATTGCTGTTTGAGTTGGAGGGAGGTTTTTGAAAAATCTAGGGCATATCCCATGAGTTTATTCTGTAAGGTGCAGTGATGAGATTGCCTTTCTAGAACTTCTGACCAGATGTATAGATTTGCATATAAAGAATCAATTTTACTGATCAGATATGAACTTGAGTGCGAGGATAATTTGGAGATTTGTAGTGTTTATTGCCAATAAACAAGTATTTTATTCAGCACATGTGCAGCAGCATCAAGAGATGATCATTTTGCGTCTTGATTCGGTAGGTACCAGGACTTCAGGAATGTTTCAGATCTAAAGAAGTGTGTGTGTGTGTGGTTTACCAGAGCAGCGGCTTTTCCATGGAATCACAGAAGTTGGAACCATCTGGAAGGGTTACTGTGGAAACAGCACAGGATGGAGGGGGATGGGGCAAAGGGATACCATGACAACCTTTTGGGGTTTCCCAGGAAACCAGGGTTGCTATAGAAACTGCATCACTCAGGTCCGAATTAGTAACTTCCGCTGGAAGGCGTTTGCCACTTTAATCTTCTTGTGATAGATGCAGACGCTTATCTCAAATGCATTGGAAATGGACAGAAATATCCCCTTTGTTTCTAGGCTTTTGATGGGTTTTGTCTGAGGCTGCACAGTCACTGCAAAAAGCCCATTACTGATTTAATGGGAACCTAACTATCCCCAATCTGCAAAGGGATCATAGGATGCTCAAACTTGCAGGACTCCGTTCACTTAGTCGATCGTTAAACATTTAAAGGTGGGAAGGACTATTTCCACACACACACCATGCAGCCAGGAATTTCAGCTTGGATAAAAATTCCATAGGGTTGAGGGAGAAGGGAATTAGGAATAGAGAATGAGGACATTTTTCTGATTAAATCGAACCTGATTACACTTGTGTCTCTGAATAGATTAGAATTTCATAAACGATCTAGCTGGGGAGAAAAAGAAATCAAGGATGTGCCCATAAATGGCATACACCACATGTTCAATATTAAGCATCGTTTAACAATGTGGTAGCAGAGACTCTTTGCAAAATTAAATGGTTATTTCCTCCCCTCGCCTCCATCAGGCTCTGCAATATAATTTTGTTTCCTTCCCTTCCCCCTCGTGGTTTTCACTCCAACAAGTGCATGTGTATAATCGAAAGGGGAATCGGCTACACAGTGACTCTTTGCAAAAATGAGAAAAAAAAGGCAAGCTGCCCAAATAAAAACCCCCCAGAGCAACCCTGCAACATGTTGCAGAACAAACACCTGTTTCAACAGGGAGCGTCTTCTTCTTTTTGTCCTCGTATCTTCCCTTCCACAACCACCCCCATCCTCTTTTCTTCTGATTATTTTATAATCCTCTTCTTTGTTCTTTAAAAGGAATGATCTAAAAAATGTGTGTGTAAAACAAGGGCACACAGACCGATGATGATGCATGTTCCAGACAAATACTGATTACATGGTCACTTTGCATTATTATCATTAATTTTTTTAACACTTCCTCAGAGGCTTTTTTGTTTTTTAAACGTCAGTGAAGATCTTTTTGATGTTCACACAATTGGGATTGTTTGTGGCTGTGCAGTTGCCCGTCTTAAAGGCAGCCTGTTTGAATGCAGTGTTGTTGATTCCCCCCTCCTCTATCACCATGTACTCCGACTTGCTCAAGGTGGAATTGCTGCGCGCTTTCCTCAACTCCTCTGTAGAGGAGAGGTGTTGGCAGCTCCCTACATGCAGATATTGGGCTTGCTCCTCGCCTTCAGTCTCCCGGTGGTAGAAGTAGTTGAAGTTGGAGACTATCACGGGCACCGGAAGGGCAATGGTCAACACCCCAGCAATGGCACAAAGGGATCCCACAATTTTGCCCCCAATGGTGATTGGGTGCATGTCCCCATAGCCCACCGTGGTCATTGTCACCACCGCCCACCAGAAGGCATCAGGGATGCTGCTGAAGCCTGAGCTGGGGTCATCAGCCTCTGCAAAGTAGACAGCACTGGAGAACAGGATGACTCCGATGAAGAGGAAGAATATGAGCAAGCCCAACTCCCTCATGCTGGCTTTGAGGGTCTGCCCCAGGATCTGCAGCCCTTTGGAGTGTCGCGAGAGCTTGAAGATACGGAAGACCCTGACCAGCCGAATGACCCTAAGGATGGCCAGGGACATGGCTTGCTGGCCGTTCCCCTGCCTCTCAGCCAGTTCGGTGCCCAAGGTGATGAAGTAGGGGATGATGGCCACAATGTCGATGATATTCATGATGTTCTTGGAGAAGGTGGCCTTGCTGGGACAGGCAAAAAAGCGGACAAGCAACTCAAAAGAGAACCAGATGATGCACAGTGTCTCCACCACGAAGAAGGGGTCCGTGAAGGACGATACCATCAAGACAGATGAGGAGGAGGAATTGGTGAAGACATCGGTCGGCAAGGGGCCGCTGCTCGTGCCAAAGGTCCCCCCCGTCCCCTCGTAGTCCCGGTCATCCCTGAACTCAGGCAGGGTCTCCAAGCAGAAGATGACGATAGAGATGAGGATGACGAGGACGGAGACAATGGCGATGCCTCGGGCCGGCCCAGAGCTCTCCGGGTATTCGAAGAGGAGCCACACCTGGCGCTGGAACTCCTTGTCGGGCAGGGGCCTCTGCTCCTCCCGGATGAAGCCCTCGTCCTCGCGGAACTTCTCCATGGCCTCCTCGCCCAGCTGGTAGAAGCGGATCTCCTCGGAGAAGATGTCGATGGGCACGTTGACGGGGCGCCGGATGCGGCCCCCGGACTGGTAGTAGTAGAGGATGGCGTCGAAGCTGGGCCGGTTGCGGTCGAAGAAGTACTCGTTGCGCAGGGGGTCGAAGTAGCGCATCCGCTTGCGGGGGTCGCCCAGCAGGGTGTCGGGGAACTGGGCCAGGGTCTTGAGCTGGGTCTCGAAGCGCAGGCCCGAGATGTTGATCACCACCCGCTCGCAGCACTCGTGCTCCCCGCCGCCCACCGGGGGGTGGCCGGGGGGCAGGGGGACGTGGGCCGGGGGGTGGTCGTAGCGTTCCCCCGCCAGTAAAGGGTGGGGGTGCTGGGGCTCCTCCACCAAGGGGTCCCCCCCACCCACGACCACAGTCATGCCTCCCTCCTCTTCCTCCTCCTCGGGGACCGGGTGGGGGGCTTCGGGGGGCGACGGCTCGGTGTAGCCCGGGTTGTGGTGGCTGCTGGAGGAGGAGGCGGCCGGCGAGCGCAGCAGGCTCCGGTGCTCGTCCATGCAGGAGAGCCGGGGAGGGCAGCGGGGCGCCGCCTCCTCTCGCCCGGCCGGAGAGGGACCGAGACCCGCCCGCCGCCGCCGCCAGCCGCCGCCGCTCTAGCAGCCGCGCCGGGGCTCGGCTCAAAAAATCCGCCCCCCCAGCCCGGGCGCCGCCCAGCTCCAGTCACTCCGCGCCGGGGCCGCCCACGGCCCGCCCCCGGGGGGAGAGCGCGGAGCTCGGGGAGCCCCGAGGAGCAGCCCGGCCGCCCCCGGGGGAAGGCGCCGGGGAGATGGGGGCAGCTGGTCCCCCTCCAGGAAGGACCCAGCCCGGGTGAGGGGTCCTAGGGAGAGGAGATGCCCGGGAGGTGAAGACATGCCCAGCCGGAGAGGAGCCCCCAGGGATGCTCAGGGAGATGCAGGGAGGACCACATCCAGCTCCTCCGGGAACACGCTCACTGATCACATTCAGCTGGTCAGAAAAAGTTCCCTTTTCTTTTCTTTTCTTTTTTTTTCAGGCGAGAAGGTAAAATTTATTCCCTTCCCTGCCCCCCCCCGGGGGGGATTGGGAGATGTAAAATGTTCTTTTCTAATTGGCATCTTGAAACAAAAGGCTTTGGGGTTGGTTTTTAAGGTAGCAAGAACCATGCAGGAGAGGTTAGGAGGCAAGGAAAGGCGTTTTTGTTTTCCGCCAGCACTTCCATGCAAATGCCCGTTGGTTGTGGTTTTTACTTCACCGGGAAGAAAACAAAATAAATACTATTGAAATCATCGCAAAATACAAAGGTTTTGTTTCGCAACGTTTACTCAAAGTGAAAATGTAGGGTTCACAATTTTTCCTGCAGGACAAACCAAGATCTTTCATTGGAATAGATGTTTTTCCTGTGGAAATTTTTCAGTTTTGATTAAACACGATATTTTTTAGGTGGGAAACACTGCACAAAAGACGTTGACCAGCTTTAATATTCACCTCTGCCAACTTGCCCATCCACCATAGCAAACATGCTCACCCAGATGATATTCTCTAGATCTCTACCATGTGAAACTTGCCAACAGCTGGTGAGCACATCCGGTGGTAATTAAGACAACCCTAATCTCTAAACTAGTGTGTTGTGCAACACAATGTGGTGGATTTTTTTTTCAATAAAAGCCGTAAAATTCCTCTTACTCTAATTGCCCATATTTTTCTGAGCTAAGCATTCTCTCCCAGGATGCTTCTTAAAATACTGGGTAGAATGCTCTGTGTGATCATATTAATTCCACCCTGCCCATCTCATATGGCTAAATGGAAGGCCCAGCTGGATCCTGGCTAAATGGCAGCATGCTCCTGGGGAAGAGGGGTACCAACATGGAAAATGTGGCGTGCCCCATTGTGCTAGATTCTGCTCCCCACTTTGATTTATTGCTATGGTTATTTTTAAACAAAACAGCCTCCAGAAGGTAAAGGGAGGACAGATAAAAAGATCAAACTTCATTATACTTAATAATGAGCTGTATAAAATACACAAATATCTCAAAGGAGCCAAGCGTGAGATGCTAACTACAAACAAAATTACGAAAAGAGCCAACGCTGACTTATCAACAGAAGCAGCAAATGAAAATTGTGGCATGTCGCAAACAATACTCAGGCCCCTAAGGGAAGTGAAACTAGGATTCCCTTCACCATGCTGTCCTCCTTGAGAAATGAAAATGCCACCATAACCGATTGTAGCCTAGGAATTCAAACCCACAGCCTAATGGGCCAGTCATTCCCTAAGAAGGGTAAATGAGTTGAAGCAAAGCACTCAGTCCATTCGTTGGAGGAGCCAGGGACTTTGCATCCATTTCAAGCAATGCCTCCACCCAAACGACTTTACCTGATTTTTTTTGGGGGGGGGGGAACTACTGTGTGCATCCCAGGTGGTTCCATGGGACCTAGGAGGCAGCCAGCATAATGTCTTTCAGCATATGTCCATTATGCTCCTCTCAGAGAATATGTGCACTTGAAGACACTAACCTGGGTGAATGTGCCAATGCACAGAGATTGAACCCTACGTTAGCTCAGGGGGCACACCCTCATATGGAGAGCGTGTGCACGATGCACATCTCGGGAAGTGCACTATGGTGACAAATGTGCGGTCACGCAGTGGCACTCACCTGCCAGTTGTGTATGCAACTGGTCTAGGCAAGCATGTGTTCCTATCACATTTATCTTTGTCCTTCCTTCCTTCTGCTTATTGGTCCCACTTATTGAGTCCCATCTTAACTTGAGGGAGGGGCTGTTCTTTATTATCCACTTATATAACACCCAGAAAAACTGGCACCTCTGGGTGCTACTGTAATTAGTAATAGAGTTAATCATTAATAAATAGTATTCTTTCAGAATTTCCCCACCATAGACCCAGCACAGGGAGAATCATATTCTCTCCCTCCAACCCTCTGGATTCCCTTGTGTATCTATGATATTAGATTGTGCATGTTGTAAAATGCAATTTAATCTAGTACCGCCATCACCTATTATTAGTCTATAAGTGTAAGACAGGAAGCCAAGGAAATTCCCAACTCTAATTACAGCCAATAACTTCTGAGGCAGGGGATCTATTTTTCTGTGGTGTGCATGTTCCTGCTCTAACTACGTCATGTTACATTCATTATATAGGTGTAGAATGTGAAGATTTTTTTGTGCGGTATACCTCTTCTCCCTGCTGGAAATGCTGCCAATAAATCAGTGTTGTGTGGTCTCTAGGACACAGACGAGAACACTGTAGACCATAAACAACTTTTATGAATGAGGAAAGGCTCAAGAGAAGAAGGCATAACCTATATATAAAGGCAACAGTTTTGTTATGAAATTTTTCGGTCAGGAGGAATAACATCTCTCCAGGAAAAATTAGTACCAAAGACCTGCTTCAAAGACCTCTAGCTTCCCACAACCTGAGCTGACGAAAATTGCACTATTTTAAGGGCATGAGGTTGATTGTACAGTTGACAGATGGGTATTACTACTAGCATGATGGGGGTTATATGAATCTGCCAAGGAAAATATATTAATCTGTTGAAATTACAGGGGCAAAGCAATATTGCTAAATGTAGGATATTTATGTATATGTTTTCCTGACATCCTGGACTAGATCTCAGGTGATGTGAGTCAGCATAAGGCCATCAGTTGAGGTACATTGATGTCCCTTGTGTCTCAGCAATGGAAAACTAAAGGTGGTGCAATGGAACCTTTTTCTAGCAAAGGGATTTTTTTTCCCCAATAGAAACTTCTTTCTAAACAGAGTTTTCAGTTCCTGGAAAAGATCTACCTTAATTTTGCTCTGTGAATGGTGGCAAAAACTTTATTCATCCATTGCAATTGCATGGAGAAAGCATGGCTTCTGGAAAACTATGGCCGAGGCTTAAAAACAAACAGAACACAAAACAAACAAGAGCCTAAAGATAGGTTCTGAAATCCTTCCTTGAGCCTCCCTTTCTCTGGGCTGTATTTCATCAAGTTTGTTTGATACAACATTTATGAAATTACTCTGTTGAAGTTGTGTGTGTGTTTGTGTGGTGGTTTGCACTGCTGACTGTACAAGAAAAGAAAGCTTGTGATTAAAATATAGCACATTTTTACCCTCATTTTTCTTCAATGGTCCTTTAAGGAGCCAAATCTTTTAAGATTTTCAAAGGCACAAAGGAGGGTTAGGTGCCCAACTCCCACTGAATGCCAATGAGAGTTGGGCATATAACTCGCATTTGTGCTTTTGAAATTCTTCTCGCTTTTCCATGTGCTCAGAGCCATTTGCTGCTGGTTGATAAGATCATAATCTACTGTGATTTTTTCCAAATTTCTCAACACAAGTAACAACTAAGCCTCCACAGCCCACCTATTCTAATCTGTTCTCTTTGATTCTTACACCTTTCCCATCGTCATGGAATCTGTTTTTCTCACTATACAGGTGAGTCAACCAAGTTTTAAAAAAAAAAGCAGGGGGGTAAGTGCCTTTCCCTAGTCCATGGGTTGAGTATTGGGGAATGGACCCCAGGAGTCTTGTGTCCTATATCCACTGCCCTAACCACAAGGAAACCTTGTCTTAACAGCATATAGTTCAGTATTACTTGAGCAAGCCGTATGCTAGACAGGATTTTCATCAAGGGCATTTAGGTGTCTTACCAGAATACAGCATATCTGTGAGCTATAATTGTCCTTTGCAAAACAGGCAAGGACTTTTGAGCTGTGTTTGTCTCTTGGATTTATTTTTTTCAGTACTTAAAATCTTTTTATATACTTTCATTTACTAGTTCAATGAACATCCTAATAGAGGTATATATCATCCAATCCTAGCTTGCAGTCACTTGATCAAGAAAGATCTTCAGCCAACAATAAAGAGCAATGTCTCAACTTATATCGTTCTCTTTAGCACAGGCAACAAGTGACAGAATGACTCCCGTTAGCAGCCCAGCCTATAACAGAGGCCCAAATCCATCAAACTTCACTAAAATCTCTATTGTGTTCCAACTGAAACCAAAGGCTAAATTCATGTTGCCTTCGATGGAGGATGATTAGGCCCGTAATCCATGCTGAAGTAAACTCTCACTGAGTAATGACGATGAAGCTTGGCCCATATATGTGAACAAATAGACTCATTCCCCCAGCGTCTCGGCCTCCAGACTAGCAAAGATTAAGACTGCTGTAGAGACACCATAATCAGCCCCCGCTAGCAGAAGGTTAAGATCCTGTCTCCCTGTAGAGCAGTGATGTAAGTGGTTGATGAACTCCGAAGGGAATTCCAGTCAGGAAAAGGAACCGCAAGGTGAATGGCCAGTGGGAATATAATGAGGAACACAGTGGACTCTTGAGACGCGAATTAACCTTGCCTTCACCATTACCTGATTTCTGTGTCTCTTCTAGCAAACAAAGGCAAAATTCATTCCTGATGTAACTCCGCTGGAAACAAAGGACTTGCACAAAGCATGGTTTAGGTGCAAGAAGTTAAACCTTGGATTCACAATAAAGCAAGTCTGCGCTGAAATAGCACATGTTAGCAATTAGGCTGGATGCTCTGGGGTCCACAGATTCCCCCTGTGGCTCTCATCTGGTTTTAATTCTCAAAGGAAAGGGCTGAATAGGAAATTAAAACTTGCACATCACTGTGCTAAAATCATTATTGCAGACCCGTCTTCCTGCCTCTGCACTTTGAGATTAATTAGTTCATGTTTGTACAGCTCTTTGAAGCTGTAAAGCCCTGTAGAAGTGCTAAGTATTACCATTATTCACTTTCTAGCTGGCAGTCTATGTACAGAACTCCTCTGCCTGAAGGACCATGATTATGCTACACATTGTCGTGCTGCACCTTCAGCTGGTGAGCACTGATGCTAAGAACTAGGGCTAAAACATGCTTAGTATCCAAAGGACTTCTCCATCCATAATGCTTAGCAAAGGTAAGTGGTGTTCTCCCCATTCTACAGCTGCAGAAATTAAGGCACGGAGGAGGTAAGGTGTGTATTTTCAACAGTGGCCATTAACTTAGAGTGCCCTTTTCTGCATCTGTACGAGGTCTGAGACGGCTGTATAACGTTTTTGGGGGAGTTGTTTATTTTAGTTTACTTTTCTTTTTTAATGATAGAAACATCAGGCCTTCACTGTGCTGGAGGACAATGGCAAGAACACTGGAGGATCTGATCAATGATGCCATCAGACGTCACGTGAGATTATAACGTGAGCAACAGTTTAACTCCCAGTGGAGGTGGGAAGGGATGCTGAGTCATTGCTAGTTTCTGCTTCTGAGTTCACCTTGAATGAAAAGCTGTCCTGGAAAAGTCTCCATCCCCTCCCACCCCACCCCCCGAAAAGTTAAAGAACAAAAACCCAACTATAAATGAACACCACAAAAAATATCAGCTAACATCAATGAAACTTTCATTTCATGAATTAATTCATTTTGGTTCAAAAGTGAGCATCCATTGTTAATTTTCTAAAGTGATTAGAAACAGGAATAACTACTGAGGTGCAGGCTTTCCAGCAACTAGAGATGACTAAATTAATAAGTTCGTAGTCAGAGAGAAAGGAAAGAAAATGGGAGGGGATCTTGTTTAATGAATTAAAACCAAGAACTCCTACAGAAGCAAAACATGCCATTAAAAGATTACAAGTTTCACTTCTTGTTTTTCTTGAGCTTATTTCCCCTTTCTTATTTTTAAATCCATGGTTAGCTTCCTAATGCCAGTAAAGGAGAGGTTTTAAAAAAAAAAATTAATAGCCTGCTTCAGAGGATACTGTGTTTCTCCTCTTGCCTCTGGGAAGTTGCATATTTGGGGTCCAAAAATATGAATACGATAATATTACAAAAGCATATGTTTACTTCCCTCGCTTAGGCACAGCAGGAACATACAGCTGCCCCTTCAGTATGGACAAGAACTCCCTTTCTTCGGGGCCTATACGGCCCCCATGACCATAAGATCTGAGCGCTCATGATCTTTAATGCGTTACCCTGTGGCGTAGGGCAGTGCTGTTATCCCTATTTTATAGATGGAGCACTGAGGCCCAGAGGCTTCAATCTCCAGACCCATTGGGAGTTGGGTATCTAAATACCTTTTGAGGATCTGGGCTGATGTGACATATCAAAGATCACCTGTGAAGGTTACAACAGAGCAGGGACAAGAACCCAGCTCTCCTTAGTGCTAGGCTCATGCCTACCCATTAGGCCATCCTTCCAAAATGTCACTTTTTAAGTGTATGTATGTATCTTTACATGTAATGGGCCCAGTTCTGCCTCCCCACTTAACGCTCAGATTGTGGCCTGTCTAACACTCCCATGCAGGGCCACAAAAGGGCACAAGATATCCTGCTTACTCTTCTGTACTGGCTAGCTACATTGCAGTGGACAGAAGCAACTTCTGCTGGAGCAGAAGGGGCGTGGAGGAGGGAAGCCAGATGAGGGGACAGGATGGCATCTTGCTTCTGTCCCCTCCTAGTGCTGGAGGAATAATCGACGTCAGGCGTAAGATACGCCCACACACCTCCACAGAACAGGGATCAAAGCAAGAAGCAGAGTCATGGTCTGGTTCTGAGTCCATACCTGGGATAGCACAGCTACACGCTTCCCCTTACAATTATTTATTAACTAACTCATTTTATTTCTTCTTTTGCTTCCCACGCACTCATTCCATCCAATGGAGTGTATGCCTGCCCTTGGCTCTGGGTGCTCCTGGGCACCTTTTGAAAAATACAGTTGCAGCATCACCAGTTCTTGCGAGTCTGTCCCTGGGATTTGGTGTTTTTCTTAAAGCCTCATCTTCTGGAGTCCTGTGATTCTGTGAGACTCCCGGCTTTCACTTAACAGTAAGTCTCTAATGCTTCTGATTGCAAGGAAAAGGTGGCATCCCTAAAGGCTCAAAAGCCAGACAGCAAGTAAAAGTCCTAAAAACATTATTTTTTTTTTAATCTCGTGATTTTTGGGGGGGTCTGGCTCATGATTTTTGAACACGTGAAGTTAGCAATCTGCAGTTATAGAAACAGATAACCCCCAGCACTACCTGTGCACAATTGCCCAACTAAATAATAGCCAGACAGCTAAATCCTCTGGCTAGCAACTTCTTGTTGTGCATTGGTGGACGCAGCTGGGCCGAGACCCATTGCACTGAGACTCGGGCTTTCATCTGTGGAGGTCCCTGATACAACTGCTGGTGTGTCAGCCAAGATGACAGCTGCCACCCACCCATGCAAGATAAAAGTGGGTATTATTGAAAAATCCATATTCTGGATCTCACTGTCACCCTAAGGAGCCTCTTCTTCCCACCCCTGGCTGACCACACAGTGAGTGCTGTTACCAAAGATCCTCAGTAGGCCTAACCATCCTTTCTTCTCTCCTCTCGTGGGGGCCCTTCAGGTTTCTGAGAGAGCCAGGACTGAGTTGGAAAACGTGTCTCACATAAACGCTTCTGTAAGGGCTTTTAAGGCTGTACCTCTATGCACCTATTGTTTGCTGATCCCCTTCCTCTGATGCTTTTAATAGATCCATGACAGCAGCAAGGACAGTGCATGACATCTATGCAAAGCTGAATTGTAAATGTTTTTAATGAGGATGATTCATGGTACCTACTGTCCCTGTTATCAGCAACAACATGGTGAGAATGTGCCGGACGGGGTGGACTGTGTAGAAAAGTATGTAGACACTAATATTATTAATAGTAGCACCATGCAGTTCTCTAGCACTTTTCATGAAAGGATCTCAAAGCTTCTCATAGGGATGTGCTGAAACGAGAGTTCTGCCATATTTGGATTAAGGAGAAGTTTGGATTTGGATCTGGATCCAAACTTGGCAGCTGGTCCTATCTTACAATGGGGAACACCCGGACCGAAGATCTGAATACCCCTTGAGTTTTGAAATCTGGATCTAAAGTTTGTAGCTCAGGCTCATTTCTAAACTTCATAACCTCCTCCTCCAATGGGGCACTGCTCTAGGAAGTATTATTAACACAATTTAAAGGTGGGGAAACTGAGATGTGAAGTGATTTGCCTGAAGTCCAAGAGCAAATCAGTCACAAAGCCAGGATTAGAACCAAGAAATCCCAACCCACAGCATCTGCCCTCGCCAATAGATCACTGCTTTTCATGACAAAGAAATGCTCTCTTCACTGCAAGAGCCCTGGCTGCTCTCTGCCTCACCGAGAGAGGCAGCAGGAAATCAATCTAAATATGCCAGCAACCTCAGAATGGCAGCAGAAGCGATCTAACAGTTGACCCACCTGCTCTTCATAGGTGCAGAGGCAGGCTATGGTGAAATGTTCTTCTTCACTGGATCAACACATTCACCTTGCAGTTAGAGAGGGGCTCAAGCTGCAAATTTGGATTTGGTTCAGCCCATTATGATGTTAAGGGGCTATTACTCAGACTACTTGGGTTCGATTCCCAACGCTGTCACTGACGTACTGTGTGACCTTTGGTAAGCCATGGCACTGCTCTGTGCCTCAGTTTCCTCACCTGTAAAATGGAGAGAGACATTAAACTTCCTTGTAGAGTGCATTGAGGACTCTGGAAGAAAACTTATTATTGTTTAGCTATACTAACCTAGACTGAGGGTCTGTTTGGGGAATGATTAGATGGGAGCATTTATTACAATCAAATTTAAGCCTTTTTTTTTTTTTTGTCCTAGCGTCACTCAGTTTTTGACATGCTGCATCTAATGACACTGAAGACACCTCAGTTGAAAATCTATTAATTCTCATTCTTGATGGTAGGCTTTGAAATCTGCCACTGTGGAGTTTGTGAATGGGTTTTGAAAGATGGAGCAGAGATTCCATAGGAGGCTGGGGTTGAGGTGCCGCAATTCTCATTAATACAAATCCCCGCAGGCTAACTCCAGCAGTCTGATGATGTGCTCGAGTGCCAAAAATAGTAACTTTCATCATAATAAATAACAGGGTGGGTCACCTAGAATCGTGAAGTATCTCTGATAGATTTTGGGGGGGGGGGAAGAGGGTCCCAATATGCAAATGTTGGAAATAATCAAATCCTCTGTCAAAGTGAGAGCGTTGGAAATAATTGAATCACTGCCTTGTTACATATGGACTGATTTAGACCCTCATTATGCATTTGGCAAGTGCTTAGCATAACAAATCAATTTAAAATGGCACATGAGACTAAGGTAATTCATAATGAAACTAAAACTCAGAATTATGATGCAAGACTAAACCTCTCCATCTGAAATTAATGGCAGACCTGTTAGAGAGGAAGCATAGGCCAGTGGTTAGAGCAAAGACAAAGGGACAAGAAAGTTGATTCAGCAGCTAGGAAAATAGCCTACTTGTTGTAAGACTGAAGTTCACTCCCCTACTCTGCTACAGACTTCCTGTGGGACCTTGGGCAAATCATTAAGGATACATTTGTGCCTTGAGATGGGAGATGAAATTTCAGCTCAGGGAGATGTACATAAGTCAGTGTGCTGTAAATAGAAATGTAGGTGAGATGGGCCAGTTGCCCAAGTGAGTACCTAAGGTCCTAGCTGGGATTGTTCTTGGGGCAACTGCAGCTGCACTTCTATAAAAAACGGGCTAAGAGCACTTCCCTACAGCACAGATGTTGCAAGGGGCAATATGTTAAAATTGTGAGATGCTCAGATAACGGGCACCAAATACCTACCATAGACAGATCAGAGTTCTAGGCCTAGGCCTGCCTCAGACTTGCTGTCTGAAGCTAAGTCAAGTCACCACTCTGTGCCTTGGTTTCCCTATTCATACAAGGGAACTAATAATACTGAACTCATCTCACAGGAGTCTGTGGAGATCATCAGCTATTAATGTATGTGAAGTGCATTGAGATTCCTCAATATAATGTGCTGTAATAAGGGCACAGTAGTGCCTAGAGGTCCCAATCAAAATCTGGCCCCCATTGTGCTTGGTGCTGTGCAAACACAGCACAGGAAACGGTCTGTGCCCTAAAAGCTCACAACCTGAGTAGACCAGACAACCAAGGGGTGGGAAAAAGGAAGTATTGGTGTCCCCATTTTAAAGATTGGGAACTAGAAAACCAAGAGAAGTCAGTTGTGAAACTCCCATGGACTTCAGTGGGGCCAGGATTTCACTCTAAATAGCTTGCCTACAGTCCTACAAAATCTCTGTGTGTTAGAGCCCAGACTGGAACCTGGGTCTCCTCAGTCCCTGTCCAGGACTACAAGCATCTCCCTCTTCTCCAGTAAAATTAATAATTATTATTAAAACAGTCTGATATGTAGCAGAGCCACACGTTAATTTCCAATTGCAACTGAGCAGCCAAATAAGATTACAGTATGCATAGTGTTAATATGGCTCAGATCAGTTCACATTACGAAATTTTTGATGGTCGGATGTGCATATTGCAAGTCACTGTCAGAAGGCCTGGCATTTACAATGGAAATCACCCTAACCTATTGCAAAACTCTGGAGGGATGTTGCAAAGAGTAATCAATCAATTGCTGTCAAACAGAGGGTGTGTCGAGAGGGGTACCACAGGGTCAGTCCTGGGTCTGGTACTATTCAGTGTTTTTATTCATGAGTTGAATAATGGAGTGGAGCGTATGCTTGTAAAACTTGCAGGTAACATCAAGCTGGGAAGGATTGCGAGCTCTTTGGAGGATAGGATTAGAATTCAAAACAAGCTTGACAAATTAGAGAATTGGTCTGAAATAGCAAGATGAAATAAAAACAAGAGCAAAGCACTACACTTAGAAAAGAAAAATCAAATGCGCGGTTACAAAATGGGAATAACTAATGAGGCAGTACCGCTGAAATGGTTCTGGGGGTTAGAATGGTTCACAAACTGAATCGGAGTCATCAATACGATGCGGTTGCGAAAAAGACTAAAACCATTCTGGGGTGTATTAACATAAGTGTCATCTGTAAGACACCGGAGGTAATTGTCCTGCTCTACTCAGCACTGATGAGCTGGAGTACTGTGTCTAATTCTGGATGCCACACTTTAGGAAGGTGTGGATAAACTGGAGAGAGTCCATTGGAGAGCAACAAAAATGATAAAAGTTTAGAAAACCTGATGTATGAAGAAAGGTTAAAAAAACTGGATAGGTTTAATCTTGAGAAAAGAAGACTGAGGTGGAACCTGATAACAATCTTCAATAAGCTAAGGGCTGTTATAAAGAGGACAATGACCAATTGTTCTCCATGTCCATTAAAGGTAGGACAAGAAGTAATGGGATTAAACTGCAGTAAGGGGGATTTAGGTTAGACATTAGGGAAAACTTTCTAACTATAAACTCTGGAAGAAGCTTCCAAGGGAGGTTGTAGAATCCCCATCACTGGAGGTTTTTAAGAATAGGTTGTATACCTGTCAGGGATGCTCTGGGTTTACTTGGTCCTGCATAGGTGGCTAGGCTTGATGACTTCTTGAGGTCCCTTGCAGCCTTACATTTCTATGATTCTATGAATCTTTGACATTAACTCACTTAACCGCTATAGACAACCATTATATATCAAAATAACTTGCAAAGACAAGCAATAGACTGTTAGGAAATGCCAGCTTTTGGGTTGCCTGTGCAACTTTAATTAAGCCTCTTTCTGTATCCACTCTGTGCACTGAATTAGGCAGGGGACTTGTGGAAAAAACAGCATGTGATTGTGTAATTAAAGACCGTTTCGTAATGCACGAGGAGGCTGAATTAAGGTGTTCGGGGGTGTCAGGTTGTTATCAAACCTGCCTGGTCACTTCCCCAGATATTATGCATTGGCAGCCTAAATCCAAGTCCACTGAAAGCAATGGAAAGATTTCCATTGAGCTCAACGGGGTTTAGGTCAGGCCTTGCACCTTTGCTTATCAATGCCAAGTTGTACATGATAGACTCTGCAGGGTGTCTCATCCAGCCCTCCTTGGCCATCAGGATTGTAAGTGCCACAAGAGGCCTTTGTTACATTAGTGTCTTCACGTTCCTAGGTATTATTATTAACCAAAGAGCTTAATTTTTAATGGAAATAATCCTAAACTACTGTGAGATCCTGCAGACAAATTGGCATGGGTTTTTGTAAGAGTTTTTAAATTAACTCATTTTGCCACTAGAGATTACTATAGGACAGAGAAGTTTACAAATAAGGGACCAAATGAGCCTCCTCTAAGAGGGCTTAGGGGGTGCATAGGTGAATGTCACCCCTGCATGATAAAGCAGTACCTGGAAATAAAGATAAGAAAACAACTCTAGAAGCAAATTTTGCATGGTTATATTTAGCGTGGCAGCATGGTATAGTGGCTAGAGCTTTGCAGTGGGACTTCAGGGATTTGATTTATCTTCTTGGCTCTGCCACTGACCTACTGTGTGACCTTGAACAAGTCACGACCTCTGTTTTGCTTCCCACCTTTTGCCTAGTTAGATTGTAAACTGGTGGGACAAGGGCTGTTTTTGTGCCTGAACTCAGTTGGAGTTTCTAGGTACTACTGTGATAAAAATAATGATGTTGATGTCTCTGATGTAACTTGATTGCATTCTAGGAATCATACAACCTGAGTAGATTAAAAAAGAACCCTAACAGCTAACGAGTAAACTATAGGTTTTTAGTCTTAAGGAAATCCTGGTTGAACACTAGCCAGAGAAATGAAACTGATTAATATGAGGTATTCTGGGAACTCAAAATCAGGAGTCTTGCCAAGTTAGAGAAAGAGCCCATTTGATAAAGCTTAGCTAGCTAAATAGCACAGATAATATGAGGCTTCTAGGATGTTGCTCTGACTGCTCTAATTCTTGTGATTTTGTTCCCTCTGTTTCTCTGGAAAGACCTATTCGCTCTAAACTCACATGTAGGAGGTGATTTTAATTGGGGAACTTGTCATGGAGAAATATGCTTCTGAAAACCCAGCCACTTCCTCCTGTTCCCTTTGTGGAAGTACCAAAACATATGTCAGCCCAAATCTGATGATCATTTAGTATTGCAGTCAGAGTACAAAGAGGGTCGGATGAGCTAGACAGCCCAGCTGGGCTTGAGAGCTTTCGCCCTTTTCAGAAACAAAATGTATCAAAGAGAGTTTAAGGGCTTGTGAAAAGTACCAGAGTGTCAGTCCTGGAGCCCTCTTTCTGCTCTCAGAATAGATATAACACAGACAGCAGCAGCTTCCCCAGACTGTCCCACTGACATGTCTCAACATGGACACATAGAAACCACAATGCAGATTCTCAAAAGTGTTCTCACCTGACTCTCATTGAAATCCACTGGGTGAGTTTGAATAGCTTCTTTGACCAACAGGCTGTAAATGAATGTCTGCCTATGGCAAGAACAGTACCAGGATTGTACTTCGTTAATTTCACATAGTTGGGACTGGGTGTTTTTTGTCCATCTAACATGATACAGCCTCTGAAAGAGCCAGATCCTCAACTGATGTAAGTCAACATAGGTCCATTGATTTCAGGAGAGCTACGCTGCTTTACACAACCTGTGGTTCAGGCTCTATCTCTTTCGAACAGTAGGTAACTGCAGGTGAGTGTTTTGACATTTCAGTGATTTGCCACAAGGCACACAGAATGAGAGCAGGTTTATAGGTTGCCACATGATGTCCTCCTGCTGTTGAAGGGATATTTAGGACACAGCTACTCCAGGGAGGTTCTGTCAATATAATGTTCTGGATTACTGCTTTTTGCTTTGTTTTATTGGCAGAGGTCGTATCTGGGCCAAATTCTGCACTGGTGGACAGCCATTTTATCCCCATTGCCTACACTAGTGTCCCAATCTCACAGTGGGATACAAGCTGGTGGACCCGTGTGTCTATGTGCTTCCATTTTAATGGGGTTTCACGTGAGCCACCAGAATTGGTCCATGTGCTTCACTGCACGATCAGGGCCTATGTTTGTATTGAATGTAAATGGCTTTGGGTATGGATATGTTCTCTTCCCAAACCCAGGTGGTTTCACTTCTGGGAAAGGCGTTATTCCATCCCAAAGGTAGGATCTATTTTGCACCCATCGTAACCTTCATTTCAGCAGGCCAATGATGGGCTGCTACGATTTGACACTGGCATGTCTTAAAGCAAACTCGCCCTCTGTGGCCAAACCATCCCCTTTTTTCCAAGTGCTCTAAATCCAGCCAAGCACTTAAACATGGGACTCTCCAGGTGTTTGAAGGGAAGCATGTATTGAGGTGCACTGTGGGGCTGGAATAGTGACCCGCACAGGATGGACCCGGAAGGCTCAAGTGCAGATGTGATGCTCACCCGCGGCTATCCCTGTTTGGAGCAAGACAGCTCTCAGAGAATATTACCATACTGAAACAGGCAATCCACTAATTCTGCTTCAGAACTCATGGGTGTATCTCTGCCTTGCTCTTTTAGTGTCTTGTTCACGGGATTTTTTAAGTTCTTGCTGATAGATAATGTAACAGCTGAAAATGCCATCCTTTTTAACTAAAAAACAGCCCAGCACAGGGGAACTCCAGCTTTGCACCAAGAACTTTGTGTATCCAAGGTGGTGATGTGGTATTACTAAAAAAAATAATGCCATTAATCATGGGCTTTTCCCTGATTATTCTCTGTCAGAAAGTTCTTGCTCCCTAATTGGGATGAAGAAAGATCTTGTGGCTATGACACTTCAAGGGCCCAATCCTAGAAGGTGCTGAGTTCCTGAAATGCTCTGATTACCCTCAAATCCCATTGAAGCCAAAGACCGTTGTAGGGCATTCTGCAGCTCTGAAAATCAACCACCTATTTAGATGCCTAAAATAAGATTTTTAGAGGAAGGATAGTCTAGGGGTTAGGGTGGTAGGCTGCAGCTCTGAAGGTGTGGGTTCAGTTCTCTGCTCTGCAACTGACTCCTTTTCTGGCCTTGGATAAGTCTTTAAGATCCAGATCCTCACAGGTCTTTAGGTGCCTCACTCCCATTGGAGTAACTGATTTCATTGGTAGCGAGGCACCCAAATATCTTCAAGGATCTGGGCCTCGGTTCCCCATGTGTAGAATGGGAATAAGAATGCGTCCCTAGCTCCCAGTGGTACTATGGGGATGAATATATTAAAGATGGTGAGGTGCTCAGGTACCATAGCATCGGGGGCTCTCTAAATACCCAATATAGATAGGTACCTGCATTTGGAACCCCATAATACAGCTTTAAATCCCTCTGTGCCTCAGTTTCCCATCTGTACAAATGCATTAGTAAACAGTTACTAGCCTCACAAGGTATTGCAGAATTTGGTTAACTAATTAATTTAAAGGACATAGAGATCCTTAAATGGAATGAACTATGAGCAGAGTTTTCACTGTTGGGGTCAGATTTTCCAGGAGCTCAGTTCCCATTTAGAAACCTAAATAAATGGCCAGATTTCCAGATCAGCTCAAGAGACCGGATGCAGGTTGGGTGCTGAGCACTTTTGAAAATCTGGCCCTCAGGGTTACATTGGGTATAGCTGGATGCTAATCTGTTTTCAAAAGGGAGTCTTTACTTGGGTGTCTAAATGGGAGCTGAGCTCTTCTGAAAATCTGACTCCAGTTGTGGATGCTAAGCGCTTGGAAATCTGTCCCTGAACTCTTTCAAAAACTGGCCACCTTCCAGTCTCAGTTCCACTGTTAATCAGTGGAATTACTCCAGTGTAACTCTGGCCCTCTAAATGCAAATGATTATAATTATTTTATTTAAAAAAATCAAAACTCCATCTCCATCATACGAATCAGGGAATATTCCCTGACTGAGTAAATGAGCTGGCCTCATTTCCCAGCCCCCAGAGTAGAAACAGTCAGCTCTCGTCAGAGCCCCAAACTGTCTGAGTGACACAATTCAGAGATCTGAAAATGACACAGAGCGTCTGAGTGGTTACCAGGGGCTTCATTACAAGACTTTGCAAGAATGACTGTGAAAGCTAATGACCAACAACATTAACGAGAGGATTAGTGTGAAATATCACCAGGCCCTGTACTATGGAGACAAGAATTGAGCAGGACTCAAAACAGGTCTTGAACATTTTTCTGGAAACTGACAACATCCAGTGTCCTAAGACATGATTTTTGGAAGGGCTATAAACCTGTCTTCATGATGAAACCTCTAATTAATTGGGGTCAGGAGGAAACTTCCCCTGCCACCAGATTATTCCATAACTGCCTACTACCAGGTTTCTTGCATCTGCCTCTGAAATAACTGGTACTAGCCACTGACAGGATACTAGACAAGATGGACCGTTGGGCTGATCTGATATGGCAATTTCCACATTCCTGTGATTTTACATTCAGTCCCATAGGCTATGAAGCAGTATCTCTGAAATTACTGTGTGTTGCCAATGTTCAGATCAGCTAATCTCTAAAGTAAATAGAGGGTGAGATTTCTTCAAGCACAGAAAATATAGAGCAGATAAGTGTGGCAAAGGCATATTTGTAAGCATTTCCTGGGGAAGCAACTGATCTGAACAGATTTAGGTCTCAAAGGATTAAGACGGAGAGGAGCATGGTCCAGTGGTTGGAGCAGGGATTATTCCACCCTAGGATCTATTCCTGACTTGCTGTGTGACTCTGGCCAAAGGACAGAGGGGCCATTTTCCAAAAAAGGGGACCTCAGATTGGCCTCTAAAATGCGCTTGTGCAAACCCAACTTGTGCATTCAAAATAAATAGGCAATGCAGTTCAGATGGTGGGCTGAGTCCCCTTTGAAACACCTGGAGCCACAATTTCAAATCTCAATGACAGATTGTCAGGTGCTCCTCTCCCATGTAGACACCCTCTAAATAAGGGTCAGATTTTCAGAAGAGCTCAGCATCCAATACGCTCAGCTCTTTTGAAAGTGTGACTCCTTATTTAGGTGCCTAATATAGAGCTTCCCTTGGTGGAAAACCTGGCTCCCCGCGTGGGTGCTGAGAGCTTTAGAAAATTCCGTCCATAGTAAAGATAGTCCTTGCGCCACAGGGTCTATTACTTCCTAGAAGCAATCCACAAATTTGTATGCCCAGAACAAGTGGATTAAACCCTCACTCTCTTGAGGGTGGTATTTGAAAATGGTCTGTGGACAATGCCAAAATACATTCCACTTGCTGGCCAGATGGTTCAAGATTAGTACAATTAATAGATTCATAGTTTTTAAGGCCACAAGGGACTACTTTGAATATCTAGTCTGATCTCCGGCATAACACAGGCCAGAGAACTTCACCCGCTGATTCCTCCATCATGCCCGATCATTTGCAGTTGAGCTAGAGCAGATATTTTAGAAAGAGACATCCAGCCTTGACGTGAAGACCCCAAGTGAGGACGAATCCACTATCTTCCCCTAATTCTTCCTTGGTTAATTACCGTCATGATTCAAA
Source organism: Mesoclemmys tuberculata (assembly GCA_007922155.1). NCBI lineage: Eukaryota > Metazoa > Chordata > Testudines > Chelidae > Mesoclemmys > Mesoclemmys tuberculata. The sequence goes on from ML677025.1 coordinate 4,749,684, forward strand.
ATTTGCTCCTTAGTTCCAGACTAAATTTGTTTATGTTCAACTTCCAACCACTGAATTTTCTTATGCCTTTGTCTGATGGATTAAAGAGCCCTTTACTCTGAGATACTAGAGCAGGCAGCCCAGAGCAAAGATGGGGCCATCATTTACTATAAGGGGAGACTAAGAGGAGAATTTCTCCTGCTAAATGTTTAGCAATTGAGCCTGTCAGTAGAGTTTCCTGAATGTGACTAAAACAGCTCTGCATTAATTCTTTTGTGATGCCAGGTTTGAATTAGGGATGCAATTTTACTCAGCAAAAGAAGTCTTTATCTCAGCAAACCAGCTGTGGGAGAAACTGTGGCATGTCATTCAGCCTGATCTTGCCACACTGATTCCAAAAGGGATGAGCGAACACTGAAATGAATCACCCACGTTTGAGTCATACTCACAGAGTTGAAGACCAAAAGGGACTTCCAGATCATCTGGTCTGACATCCTGAATGTCACAGGCCATCTCCCGGCACCTGCACACTAAACCCATCTGCTGAAACTAGACCAAAGTGTTACAGCCCACAGGAGAGTAAACTATTATGTGTCACAGGCAGGGAATAGGCAGGACCAATGCCCAAGACCTCTGCAAAGATACACACTGGAATAAATTACCTAGGGAGGTTGTGGAATCTCCATCATTGGAGACTTTTAAGAGCAGGTTAGACAAACACCTGTCAGGGATGGTCTTTTAGATAATACTTAGTCCTGCCACGAGTGCAGGGGACTGAACTAGATGACCTCTTGAGGTCCCTTCCAATCCTACAATCCTAGGATTTTATGTCTGAGAATTGATTAAGTGAGATTATACCCAGATAATCCTGGCAAGTGACCTGCACCCCATGGAGCAGAGCAAGATGAAAAAACCCCCACAGTCCCTGCAAATCTGACCCGGGGGGAAATTCCTTCCCATGCCACATATGACAGCCAGTTAGACCCTGAGCATGTGAGCGAGAACCTGGCAGCCAAGCACATATCCAGGAGTGCCCTTCCTGATCTGCAAAAATACTGACCAGCTGAGCGGGGCAGATGGTGGCAAGACAGAACTCAGAATTTTCACTTCCCAAGACTGTTGGTTCCTGTTTGTTTTCATTTCTTTGGTTCTCTTAAATCTTTTTGCTGCTGTCCCTAGTGCTGTTGAAACATCCCTGACTGACAGCCAAGCCATACACATCAAGGGTGTGATTCTGCACTGCCCCTTTCGGGAAGGGTGCCACAAAAGGCACAGTGCAAGCAGAGAGAGGGATGGCAAAGCTGGTTTAAGCCACCTTTGCTCCTCCCAGGTGTTCTCTTTCCAGGAGCAGCGTGGGCTACTCTAAGCTCCAACACCCTGGCACAGCTGCCTAGGGGCTGTGCCACAATCCAAAACAACGAGTGCGCACAGCTGTCTGCCCAAACACCCTCCAGCACACCCACTCCTGGCCTGACCCTTCCAGGCCACCAGTGTGCCTCTACACTGGGGGCTACAAGGTGGGGCAGTGTAGGGCCACATATGCCCTCTCTGCCTTGCCTGTTCACATCTAGCCCGTTCACGTTGGGAGCAGCAAAAAGGAACCAAAATCTGTCCCAAAGCTGCCTATTCCACCACAGACAGGATAAGCCAGCCTTCCAGAGCCTTCCACCAGTGTTCCTGAGCCCGAATCTAGAGAGACACCCAGTCGGCCTGAGCCTCTCCATCCCTGAGCGCTCTGCTGCAATGGCTGACAGGTTTGTGCCAGTTGGTCTGTGGAGCTGGAGTGAGACTGCTGACTCACTACGGATCTTGTGCTTCCTGAACCGGCTAGGGGGCTCAGGGGATTTAGGCCCTATTCTTGACTCTCTGCAACAGACTCGCTGCATAAGCTAAATCAAGTCATTTGGCCTCTCTGTGCCTCAGTTTCCTCCATGGTCAAACGGGAATAATGGTTCTTAACTACTTCAGGGGGCAGAGAGACATTAGGGTTAATTGGTTAGTGTTTTAATAATTTCTTTGAGTGCAAAATAGTAATGCAAAAGGCCATCAAGTGGCAATGGCTTCTGATCCCTACTGGAAGGAAGTGTGATCCAACAGCTGCGTCACACGCATGATAAGCTAAAGAGCTGGGTTCTATACCCACTTCTACTGTGTGATCTTGGGCCAGTCACCTCGCTGCTCTGTACCTTCATCTTTAAAGGGAGAATAGCAACCACCTTATCTTATAATGAACTTTTGGATATGCGGATGAAAATTGCTCTATAAAAGCTGAGGTGGTATGGGCTGGATTTGCAATGGCCATCTAGACGTGAAAGGCCGCAGAAATAATTTCCCGTTCGCCACCCAGAAGTTCTCTCGCCTCTAGCTACACCCTAGCTGTGGAAATGTCCCATCTTGCAATTGAAGCTAAATCTGCATAATTTTAAGAAGGGTTCTTTCCAAATGTAAATAAACCTAACTCTCCATTGAGCAAGTGAAGGAAACACACAGCTGCTTGCTTACAGTCTTTCCTTGATGTGGGAACAAGGCGGAGGTTAGTGTTTGCCTTCTAAAGTTATCTCTGAAGCTCGTGTCTTCTGGATGGTGGTGAGTTCATAGACTAGCCAGCCAAATTTACTATGCTTAGGAATTACCACATAAACGTGCACTCCATGCACAGAGCAGTAAAATGACTACCGAGCACCGGGCTTAGAGGCTCCAGCGCAGAAGCTCAGCAGGACGCCGATTCAGGTTGACTGAAGCTGAGCTGTTTTGATTTGACAAACTGAAATGAAACCTTTTGGATTCAGGCACGTCCAAACATTTTAACATTCCAAATCAAAGCCCTTCACCACAACGAAACGGGAGATTTTGAACGTCATCCCAATTTGGGATGACGACAAATTTCAAAATGTCAGAATTTCCAGGCTACGACTAGGTCTGTTCTGCACAGCCAGTGTGGAAGGACAGAGCCAAGGTACTAATTATCTGCTTTGATGAACACTGTGCACTCCTGTGCTTCAGAGCGTCATAAATGTACCTGGCGCACGGAGCTCCTATAGCATCCCTCAGGATAGAAGGGGTACAATTCTTAGCTGCAATGAATGTAAAGGGAATTCTTTAGGGAGGCTGCTGGACACAGAGAGATCCAGTGGTTCTATCCGGGTCTTTGGCTCCCAGAGTTACCAAACCCAACCTAGCGTCTTCCTGAGCCCTGTGCTGGCCTAAGCAGTCACATATCGGAGAGCTGACTGCTTTACGCTCTCATCCCCAAGGACCTGACAATCTAAAATCAGAGCTGTTGTATGCCGTATCTAGGACAACAGTTCAGATAGACAGACGCCATCCCTTAGGAGCACAGCAGTAAAAGGGGATTACAGAAATCACATCAGACACCTTGGGAGCAGTGGCTACAGTTGCTCCTGTCTCCTTGACATCCAAAGCAAGATTGCCAAGACAACAATCAATTTCAGTCATCTCAGCGGCGGACAAGAAATCAAGAGGCACCGAAAAATATTCAGGTATGATGTGGCTACTCTATGGCTGTGGATGAGTTGAAGACTTCCAGGTACTGAATATCTTTGATCCCGTCTGGTTCTACAGCGTTCTGCTAGGAAGGTTCATCATTAGTCATTATGACCGCGTTAACACTTCACTTCTAGACAGGGCTCCCACATAGGGGTGGGGGGGAAAGGGTAGAGAGGCCCTGGGGGGCCTGGCCCAGGCTGCAACCCCCATGGGTATGTGTGTGGGAGGGGGCCCATCTTACAAGTTTGTATTGGGCTCGAAAAAGTTATGCTTGGGCCCTGCTCCTACACAGGATCTTCCACCCAACAAGAGCGCCCATTGTGTCTGGCTCTTGCATGGATATGAGAAGCCCTTGGTAGCCTCGCCTTCCTTTGTATCCAGAGCCAGGACCACAGTGACCTGTCCAAGGCTGCACAGCAAGACAGGAGCCTTTCGGGAGCAGTACCCTCTGATACCTTCTCAAGAGAGCTAGCCTGACTCCGAGCCCAGTGAGTGAATGGAAAGATTCCTGTTGCTGTCAGTGGGCTCCAGATTGCAGCGCGCATATCAAATGCAGCAACTTTCTGTGATTATTTCTCTGGAAACGGTCAGCTCCGAATGTGAAAGAAACCACTGCAGAGCGGCATGCATTAAAATCAGATCTCCCCGCTGCAGACATATCAGACTGATAAAAGCTTTCATTCCTTCCCGAGTGAAACTGAGGTTTGAAAACAGCTCTTTTCTAAGAGAGAATGCTATTTAACCTCCTTGCTAATGTAGGGGTGGCTAGAGCAACTGTGTCCATCTGCAGCAGCTGATAATGGGGCATTCAAGGGAGCTGATATGAACTTTCATTTTTCATCAATAAACCCTTTGGCTACCCTAGCTGCCAGACAGCTTATTTTATATTGTGCTAGACATCAGTTGCATCCTTCTGGGTCCTAATAACCTACTTTTAAAATATAGTTCCATTCAGGGGATGACATTTATATCAGGGTGAGTTGTCAGGAGGTACAGGACTAAATATTCTGCATCTTGGCCTTTTCATTCAGTCACCAGGGGAAAGGAGCCAGCTTTCTTTTACGAGGAACCCACGGCTTAAAACGTGTTGTAAAAGAACAATTGTTTGCTCTTCCTCTTAGCATGCTCAGATAATAAGGGCATTCAGAACTCAGGTGCTAGAGATTATTGAGACAGATGGCTATTAACCAGGTTGATTACTCTCTCCATTAACGATCCGAGATGAGCCTCCGTTCATCCCCCCCCCCAGCACTGAACACCCCTGAAACTCTGAGAAAATTCTGATCACAGTCCAGATGTTGTGACTAGCCCTGATAGCTATAAAGTGTCAAAGTAAAAGCCCAGATCAAAGAGATCAAATAAACCGCTCCAGATCTAGACAGCTCTAGGCTTTGAGAGAGTTCACATTTAAAATATTTTAGCAAGGGGCCTAGAATGCATAATAATAGAGCTGAGAATTGAGCAGTGTGCAGTGAATGAAGCCGCCTCTTCTGCTCACAGAATTAGCCTCAGGTTATTTACCGCCTCCTTCCTGCCCTTCTGGGAGATGGCTCATGGCCCAAGGAGTGTGTGGAAGGGGAAATTTCGATGCCTTTTGGAACATAGGGGCTGCTATGTAATAGAAATGCAGTAGACCCATGGATTCCAGTAATGCATTTGATACAGTTCCACATGGGAAATTATTAGTTAAATTGGAGAAGATGGGGATTAATATGAGAATTGAAAGGTTGGTAAGGAATTGGTTAAAGGGGAGACTACAATAGATTGTTCTGAAAGGTGAACTGCCAGGCTGGAGGGAAGTTATTAGTGGAGTTCTTCAAGGATAAGTCGTGGGACCAATCATATTTTAATATTCTCATTTATGACTTTGGCATAAAATGTATGCGTGTGCTAATAAAATTTGCAGATAGCACAAAGTTGGGAAATATAGCCAATATGGAGGAGGACCAGAATATAATTTGAGAAGATTTGGACAACCATGAACACTGAAATAATAGAAATGGGATGAAATTTAATAGTGCAAAGGGCAAGGTCATGCACATAAGAAGTAACAACAAGAATTTTTGCTATAAGCTAGGGATGTAACAGCTGGAAGTGAAAGAAGTAGAGAAAGACCTGGGTGTATTGGTTGATCATAGGATAATTCTGAACCCCCAATGTGATGCAGCTGTGAAAAAGGCTAAGGCAATCCTAAAATGCATCAGGTGAGTTATTTCCAGTAGAGAGAGGGAAATGTTATTACCATAATACAAGCACTGGTGAGATCTTATCTGGAATACTATGTGCAGTTCTGGTCTCCCATGTTTAAGAAAGATGAATTCAAACTGGAATAGATGCAGAGAAGGGCTACTAGGGTGATCAGAAGAATGGAGGACCTACCTTAGAAGAGGAGATTTAAGGAGTTGTCTTGTTTAGCCCAACAAAATGAAGGCTGCAGGGAGATTTGGTCGCTCTCTATAAATATAGCAGAGGGATAAACACAAGGGAAGGAGAGGAATTATTTAAGATAAGGGCCTTTGTTGGCACAAGAACAAATGGATATAAACTTGTCATCAACAAATTTAGTCTTGAAATGGACAAAGGTTTCTAAACATCAGAGGAGTGAAGCTCTGGAACAGTCTTCCAAGAAGAGTACTGGGGGCAAAAAAACTATCTTGTTTTAAGACCAAGTTTGATAAATTTATGAAGGGGATGGTATGATGAGATTGCCTACAATGGCATGTAGCCCATGTGCAACTGCTATTAGCAAACATCTCCAATGGCCAGAGATGGGATGCTAGATAGGAAGTCTCTGGGTTACTGTAGGGAATTCTTTCCCAGGTATCTGGCCACTGGGCCTCACCCACATGCTCATGGTCTAACTCATCGCCATATTTGGGGTCAGGAAGGAATTTTCCCCTAGATCAGAATGGCAGAGACCCTGGAGTGTTTTGCCTTCTCCTGCACCATAGGGCATAGGTCACTTGCTGGTTTCAACAAGAGTCAATGGTGGATTCTCTGTAACTTGAAGTCTTTAAATCAAGACTGGAGAATTTCAGTAACTCAGCCAGAGGCCATGGGCCTATTACAGGAGCGGGTGGGCAAGGTTCTGCGGCCTGCGGTGTGAAGGAGGTCAGACTATATGACTACAGTTGTGCTTTCTGGCTTTAATATCTGCGAGTCTATGAACTGTGCCCATCTGCACCACCAGGTGAGTGGGGTCCTTGTACCCTTGCACAAAGAAGAGCCAAGAGCAACCTGCTGCACTATTTGTCAGTGGGAAGTTAAGGCTGTGATGACGGGAATGAAATCTCACACTCCTGAATGTAAAATTTCTGTCCGTGAGTAGAAAGGGATTTTCCCCACTCACTCAACATACAGTCGAGCAGGATCAATTACATGGGAAAAGGAAGATTGCCTTCAGCTAAGGGTATGTCAACTCTGCAGTCAGATGATTGCAGCACGTGTGGACATGCCGAGCTAGCTTTGATCTAGCTAGCTGGATCAGGAGACTGCACAAGCTTGCCCCAGCTGCCCAGGACTCTAGATACAGACTTTAGCAGCTGGAGGCCATGCTGCTGGGACTGGGGTGACGAGATCGCAAACGTGAAAAATCGGGATGGGGAGGGTGGTGGTAATAAGTTGTCTGTACAAGACAAAGCCCCTAATATCTGTCATCCTAGTGGTACTAAAGCCAGCCATGATCTAGCTAGAGCGAATCTGTCCACACATGCTACAGTCGCACTTCTGACTGCAGTGCAGACACACCCTAAGGCTACGTTTTGACTCCTGCCTGTGGGTGGGGCACTCAGTTTGATGAACTCAGGCCAGAATTCTCAGAAGAGTTCAGCACAGCGCGCGCATGTTGGGTGCGGCGCTCTTTGGAAAATCGTGCCACAAGGATCAAACTGGGAGCTGCCGGGTGCTGAGCTGTTTTTAAAAATCTGGATGCCTAAATGGGAGCTGAGCCTCGTTGAAAATCTGGCCTTAGCTGTGAGTGATAAACGCTTGCAAATCTGACCCTTAGCTCTTCTAAAATGGTACATTGGGAGCTGCTAGCTATTGAGTTCTTCTGAAAATCTGGCCTTTCTTTAGATGCCGGAAGAAGCTCTTTTAAAAAATTAGCCCCAGTAGACCCATTTGCTATGGCAACTCCTAAAGCAAAGGGCCACTGTGTTCTAAACACTACATCCCAGCTATGGTTGAAAATTCTGATCACTCCTCCGAGCCTGCCTGTCTCTTCTGCAGCCTTATCTGAAATAGAACTGTATTCTCGCATCACCTGCAGCCTGGAGTGAAAAATAGCCTAATCATTGCCAGAGTATAAATTCCCTAGTTGTTAGATCTCCTGTTGTAAAGTATCCAATTTTGCATCCAGCTCCACTTTTAGCACAGATAAATGAGGCCATTCGGTCTCGCAAAGGAGCGTTTTAATGCTTCCCAGGGAACGACTGGCACAGAACTCCCCACCGACATTTGTTTTTTCTCAAAAATATCAATTTAAATCAATGTAAATTTCACAAGACAGAGGCAGATAGAATTCTTCACAGGACGATGCCTTCTTGTGTAATTTTTAATTTTTGTTCAAAATATGTGATCATCCTCAGATTAAAGGCCCTCATGGCTGATGCCTCAGCCCAGAATTTAAAGGCCCACTACTAGGATAGTGGTAATGTAACAAGACCTGCATGAATGATCTGAACCTGGGACCTTCAGCGCTACCCTGTACCACTTGAACGGAAGAAGTATCGCCCCTTGCTGATAGCAGTAGTAGGTGATGATCACATAGATAAAACTCTGCTTGAAAGGAGGCACAGCCCAATGGTTAGAGTGCTAGCCTACAATTTAGGAGACCTAGGTTCAAGTATCTTCCATCGCAGCATTCCTAGACATTAGATGAGTCACACAGGGTATGTCTACACAGCAAAAGAAAAACCCAATGGCAGCAAGTCTCAGAGCCTGGGTCAATTGATTTGGGCTCTAAGGGCTTGTGCTAGAGGCCTAAAAATAGACATGTAGATATTTGGGCTCAACCTGGAGCCTGAGCTCTGAGACCTTCCTCCCCTTGCTGGCTCTGGAGCCCAGGCCCAAACAGCAACATCCACAGAGCTATTTTTGTAGCACAAGCCCCTTGAGTCCAAGTCAGTTGGCCCAGGCTCGGAGGCTTTCAACAAGTACAACATGAAAGACATATGGGCCCAAAACCAGTTGCACCCACAACCCCTCATGGACTTTAATGCTCAGCTTCACCCAAGGGCAAGACATTTCTAAAATATATGCTTCAATCCAGGTTCTGGAAGAAATTTCATGGCCTGGAGGGAACAGGCAAGCGAAAAGGGGCTGGATGGTCATGGTGAACCTTATAGCCTTATATAACAGGTTTATTGGTCCTTTAAGGCCAAAGGGGGACATCTGGAAGGCCAGGCTCAACTGTTCCAGGAATTCTGGTGCAGAATAGGCAATTGCAGAGGCAATTTCTTGGAAAGAGGGAGTGGTCCCAGAGTGCTAATTAGTGTCAGAGAAAACATAGGTTACTGTTTCTTTAACGGCCTGGGGGCAGGAGCCTTGTAGTCTAGGGTGGGGCAGGCTCCCTTCTCTCTCAGGATAAAGGCTGGAAGAGGGCAATACATAACCTGCCTCTCCCCTTCTAATGTGTGAGAGAGAGTTGCAGGTTAGGGTTGCTCTGCTCGTCTTCCTAGCGTACTGAAGGGCACACTGAAGTGGTGTGACCTTGGCTCCCAGTGGTGGAGGAAGTCTGGAAGAGTGCACCCCAGCAGAGATGTGTGGGCAGAAAAGACTTTTGTGCTGAAGGTTAGCTTTTGTGTTCTGTCTGGTTCTGAAAGGCTTTGCCTGCTTGAGTGGAGCTGGATGAGTGCAATTGAAAGGGACTGGCTGCGAGATGCTGCCTGAAGGGCGGCAAGCTGCTACTTCTGTGAATCTCTGAATTCCCTTGTTCACCCCTCTTCCTTCATGGGCCATGGGGAGAATGGGATTGCCCTCAACATGCTTGTAACACTTGCAGCTCTGTGTTAAAACAATTCCTAATTAAATTTCCTGCTTCAGTGGGCTGCCTGCAGGGGTCAGGAAGGAAATCTTCCTTGATGCACAGTTGGCTAGATGTATTTTGGGTTGTCTTGTTTTCCTTTGAAACAGCAGATTTTCCAGTGCTTGAGATGGGATGCTGGATGGCGTGTAACAGTGCTCAGAGGGGGTATAGAGACTCCTTTTTCTAGGTGCTTGGTTGGTCTGCCTTGCCCACATGCTCAGGGTCTTAATGAGCGTCCTATTTGGAGACAGGAAGGAAAGGTCAGTTTGGTGAAGACCTTGGAGGCTTCATCTTCCTCTGTAGCATGGAGGATGGCCTGCCTGTGGTGATTATCTGAGCATGTCTCACGTGATCAGTTCTCTGTGGTGGCAGGAGCTTGGGGTGACCTGGGTCTCTCCTAAGTTTAGTCTCCTAAGGTTTTAAATGCTTTAGTCTGACTGAAGTCACCTGGCTTGCCAGTGCTATGTGGATAAAATGTAATGGCCTGTGGTTTACAGGAGGTCAGACTAGCAGATCTAATGGTCTCTTTTGGCTTTAAACTCAGTGAAATTCTGTAAAAGGATCAGGGCTTACGTTACTATGAGAGCATGATCGACTTAGTCATACCTACAGTTTAGAGAAGACAGGTGACTGAAACTCTCCACCCTTGGGAACTTGTCCCACTGCAGATCAATGGCTGGACTTGGTTGGAATTCTATAATCCTTCTAGCGGCAGAGGTGTTTCCTTAAGAGGACTGGCGCTTCAGTTGCTCATTTAGAACACAACCTTGGATACCACTCAAATGCTTCCATTATTCAGAGGTTTGCTTCCCTGCTTACAGTGCTTGAATTAAAGAGTGAATGGTTGATCTCAACTGCTTCTTAAACCCTATGGGGGGGTTGATCTTGTCCCTGGTCTGTGATGTTTTAGAAGGGCATGTTGTTTTTCTGCCTCTGAAAAGCACCAGATAGCAGGTGTTACCATTACCTTTTCCTGGGGCACCGTTACCAGGCTGTCTGCTTTAGGGGCTTCTATAGCACTATGAATCAAAGCACTTCCCAGGTAGGTTACATCGGTGTGGAGAGATCCCTCTTGGACTTAGAAAGCTTTCTGCTCTTCTCTGTGAATAAGGAGCCAATGTTCATTAGCAGACTGCTTTGAAAGACTTCGGAGGGCTGGGGGGTGAGGTCTTAATGTTTTCAGCCCCCTGCAAATTTATTTTGCCTTCTGCATAATCTAATCAGATGCAAGCCCACAACTATTCATTATTTGTATTGGAGTAGCACTTGAAAATCTGCCCCTTAATTTGTTTTGAACATCGCAGTGACATAGAGAAAAGGGAGAGAGACACTTGAAAAGAAGCAAAATCAATCTCAGAAGGGAAGCTTTAAACCTGCTTGGGGGGGAGGGGAGGAGTTCTTCCGTGCTGTAGCAAAATGTATTCCCAGCAAACGTCAAGCCTGCGTCCAATCAGCAGGTGAAAATGTGCTAGGAAGAAGTGTGATATACCCAAAACTGCATCTATTTTTAAGGTGTTGCTGTTTGTGCATCTGCTAGAGATGGGCTTTTTTTACTTTAAGGCGTGTGAATGTAACACTGGTGCCAGTCTCTAAGGATGGCTTTCAACCTGGTACCGGAGTCCTCTGTTTAACCAAAGAACCGCACGCGCGCAACGCCATCTTCCACTCTGGCTCTGGTTAAGCCTCGGTTGGATTTACTGTATCCAGTTTTGGTCCCCAGTGAATAGAAAGGATCCAAAGGCGAGTGACAAAGATGATCAAAGGGATGGAATGCAAGCCATATGAGGAAAGACTGAAGGAACCGGGTATGTTTTTGGTTTGGAAAAGGAGGAAATTAAGGAGGGACATGAAAGTGATCTTCAAATAATTGAAAAGGCTGCCATAAAAAAGATGGAGGAAAAGTCGTGCTCTTTTTTTGTCACAGAGGGCATGACGAGGCAGTGGGTTCAAACTACTGCATAGCAGATTTAGATTAAATCTCGGGAAATCTACTGTTCTTACAATTAGAAAGGACAATGGAACAGACCTGCCTCAGGAAGTTTGTGGAAGCAACTTCACTGGAGGTTTTCAAAAGGAGGCTGGACAGCCATCTGTCTTGGATGGTTTAGACCTAACAGATCCTGCATCTTGGCAGGGGGTTAGACTAGATGACACTTGAGGTCGCTTCTAACCCTGTGGTTCTGTGACTCTCTGATCTTGTACATGCATGAGAATGGGGAGCCAGGTCTTCATGGCCCATGCAGTCCTTCAGATGCTTACCAAGTGGAAAATGTGTGCTGCTATTTTGTGTGTGAGATAAGCAACTTCCTGCTAGGATTTGGAACATTTCACATCTTATAGGCCAGTGGACAGCTATCAGATAGTAAACGTTTTCAGTCACTTCCACACTAGGCTGGATTTTTAACTGGTGACTTGGAAATGAAAGGATCTGTATTACTGAAGCACCGCCTGAGATCCGTGCCCTATTGTGCTGCACAGACGACCGGTAGAAGCCAGTTTCTGCCTTTTAAAAGCTAGGCAGAAGGTCATATCCCCATTTTACAGATACTTGCTGTATCTCTGAGCTGTAAGTGACTTGCCATGGGTGTCACAAGAAATCTGTAGCCAAGCTAGGAATTAAACCTAGCTCTTCTGAGTTAGTTCTGATGTCACAATCTGCCCCATACCCCCCAAAATGCATGGTTGTTAAAGGTTGCAGAGGTACCTAGGAGGAGAATTCAAAGCACTGCATGAGAAGAGCTAACTGGAGGGTGTGGATACATTACTTACAAGGGAAACAAGATGTCACCACAGCCTATAAAAGCAGAGAGCATGGTCGGTGTGTGAAAAGATTCTCATAAATAGTAGGCTGCTGTTGTGGTTACTGACTCGGGTGGGATAAAAAGCCACTGCTTTTAAGAAGACCGAAATCAAAGCTAGCCACTTCCTTCACTGCACTGCTGCTGTACACTAGGTGGTAGAAAACCCTCCCCACAGGGGAGAGGAGGTGTGTGGAATTCATCCTAGTCACAGGCTATTTCAGCCAGGAGTCGGCGCCAGAGGGCTTTGTGACAGGCCATTGGTTACCTCCTGTCAGACTGTGTGGGCTTCTTTGCAGCCTGTTCTATATTTCCTTGATGAAAAGGCTTTCTTCTGCCAGCTGGAGAAGTTTGATTTGAGCCAGTGCCTCATTGTCACGCTTTCATTTTTATTAGACCAGAAGCCTGATCTTGTGAGATGCTCAATCAACATCCTTAACCACCACTGGGTGACTGAGTTTAGCACTTTGAAGTAACGGACCTCTGCTCTTTTTTTCTAAAGCGGCATGCGGGGAAATGAGCTCTTTAAACTAGCTACTACAGAGAATTATGCAGAGCGTTGTCTTTATATGAACCCTAACAGCCTGCATCTTGTAGCATTTCTGGTAACCATGTACCAATTGATGGGGACCAATTCTCTTCTCAGTGAGTGTTTGTATCAGGGGATGTACGTCCTGGGTGGGTTGTTACCAACAGTTTTACAGGATGCAAATAAGAGTGATTTAAACTGGGGTGACGCAAGAGGGGAATTAGGCCCACTTGTGATTTCACTTCTGATTTATGCTGGATCTGACTTCCCCCACCCATACTCACCCCAGTGTAAATCAGGGGCAATTCCATTGGACCCAACTCCCTTCTTGCCCACTCCAATGGAATAAATTACTCCTCAGTGGTATAAATGTGAAGAGAATTAGCCTTGCTTTTTACCATTAGCTCTCCAATTTAAGACATCCTCTACAGCCCCAGGAAGTTAATCTTCCTCCAAATCAGGGCCATGTCACCTGACGTCTGCTCATTCCACCCAACATTTGCCTCCATTATCCAAATTCCATTAATGGCTAAAGGATAATTCAGGTGCAGTAGGAAAAACAAAACCCAACCATCATCAAGCTGCCCCTCGTCCTCTGAAGCAAAAATCTCACTTGCCAAAGCGACAAAATTGAGACTACAGCCTTCTCAAGGAAAAGGATCACTTTGCATTTCATTAATGTGACGTGCCATGCGAATTCCTACAAGGACCACCGCAGTTGTAAAGCATGCCCTTGTTAAGAGAGGTGGGCCAGATCCTCGGCTGATGTAGGGTTAGTGCAGCTTCCATGGAAGCTGTGTGTATTTACACAAGTGAAGAATCTGGCCCCACGTTCTTAAATCAAACCTCCAACGTGTTGGACTGGAGCAGGGAAAACATTGCGCCTGTGGTGCAATGAAAATCTTCCTGCTGGAAGGAACTTAGTCACATGGGTAATTACAAAGCCTTAAAATAGCTTCTGACTTTTAAGAGAGTCTGATCCCGCAAGGTGCTGAGGGGAATTGAGGATGCTCCACACCTCATAGGAGTTCTCAGGATCATGCTCTAAACAGATGGGCTGATTGTTTCTTCCCACTGAAAGCAAGTGGGCCCTAGGAAGGTTCTAGTCTGTACTGCAATGTGCTGGAGATAATTACAGAAACAAACTCCAAAAGAGCTGGCTTTTGTGGCTGTATGTTTGGTGGCAAAATGTTGATTCAAAGTGGTCTGCCTAGAGGAATGGATGACTCAGACTGGCAGTGGCAGATAACTGTTGTGTTACATTTGCACCCAGAGGCCCCAAACAAGAACATGGCTGGGTGCTGGGAAAACACACACCGAGAGAGGAATTCCTTGCCTGGAAGGGTTTACAAGACACCAGCTGGGAGCAGAAACAGGCACAGACGGTGAGGTGAATTGCTCGAGGTCACAGCTTCTTATTTCTAAGTCAGCAGTTCAAATCTGGCCTGGGTTAGTAATGGCATCTCTTAAAGAATCTTCATAGCCAGGGGCCAAATTCTGCTCTTAGTTAGAGGGGCACAATTTCCACTGAAACTGCCAGCAGCAGCACCTATGTAACTGAAAGCAGAATTGGGCCCTCTTTTTGGCAAACTGCAGTCATCGGAACAATCTGCTGCTCCCTGGCCACGCAGTCTTGTGGTGAAGTGATAGGGATCGAAGTGCTGGTGAGACGTGCCACTCCACAGAGCAGACTGATTAATAGTGAGAGATGCCAAGGCTATGGAGAACATACAATGCCTGGGCATTTTCATCACTGCCAAATCTAGATTGGCAGCCAGGTAAGAATCTGGATTTGGATCCAGATCTGGAATGCCCCAAGGTAGGTGTTCAGCTCTAACATTTTTGGCATGGGCCCACCCAAAACATAGTGGTCACTTGCAAAAGGTGGATGCGGAAATGGGTTGGGTTTTCTAGCATCCCCACAGTTCAGGCGTGGTTGGAGCAAGTATCTGGGTTCAGGGCAATCTGTCATTTACAGTGCATCGTGTTGATCTGAAGTGTACTTAAATTTTCAAAGGGGGGTAGAGGGGAAGAGGGAGCCTTAGAAAGCTAAATAATGAGACATTGTAATATCGTGGAAAACTAAAAGTTCACACATAAGGCTCTTAAATTGTTCGCTCCTCTTGGAAGGTCAAAAAGGGCAAGGGTGGAGGCAGCAGCTGGGAAAAGGAGACTGAACAGAGGCAGTTTGGGGGGTTGGGCTAGTTAATGTATGGAAGGCACAGGTGAGAGCCCCCGTGTGAAACCCTGTGCTGGCTGCTGCAAGCACTGAGGCGTCGGTATTCACAGGGAGGCTACAATGCACAGTGTCGAATTGAGACAAGCGGAGTGAGAGAACCGTAAAGTGGGGAAATGGGGCGGGGGCTGCATTTTAAACAGCCTGGGAAAGGAATTGGTATTCAATTCGTGCATAATAAAAGACGAAACCAGCCCCCCACCTTCAGTGCAGTGGAAGTGGTGCAGCGGCAGGAAAGGGGACACAGGTAGCTGCATTCTTACTCCTTTTGGACTCCATTCCCAGCCCCTGGGGCTGCTCTAATTTACTCTCTGGCTGCAGTGGTCCCTCGGGAACCACACAGCAGCCCAGAATAGATACAGTGCAGCATGCTCTGGCCACATCCCTGCACAGAGTGACCCGCTGCTGCCAATCATTCCTACGCTATTTCATGTACAGCATGCTGGGTAAGAATATGAGGCCTCCATGTTGCCAAAATTAAATTTGGCACTGCAAGAAAATTATTTCCATAGCAGCTGCGACTGCAGGTAGTCTTTGAGCCATGTGCAAACAGATTTACTGGTGTTACTGCCAAACTCTTCTCTCCTGCACCCTGTGCTCCTGCTTCCAACTTGCTACATACACCCCTATGGAATCCCCTTTCCCCTAGGGCAGGCATGTCCAAAGTCTGGCCCGTGGGCCACATATGGCCCACCATGCTTTTTAATCCGGCCCACCGAACCGGGTCCCGGGTTCTTAAAATCGGGCCAGGCAGCGGTTCGCGCGAACCGGTTCTTAAAATGGTATCGTGCCCACCAGTCTGCAGCTCCGCCGCGGAATCTGAGAGTGGAGAGTGAGTTTCATGGCGGAAATTCTGCGCTGTGAGCCCTGCTGTCCAGCTCCGCCCCCGGAGGCTGTACCCTGCCATTCCAGCTTCCCCGCGAAATTGACTAGGACGAGTCAATTTCACGGTGGAGAGTGGTCCGAAGTGCTGCCTGCTGGGGTACAGTGTGTTGGGTACTGTGCACATAACTGTTCACTCCATCCATCCGATCCTTGCCCGGCCCCTCTGTCAAATTTTACAACACATTGTGGCCCGTGATTCAAAAAGTTTGGACACCCCTGCCATAGGGCAATCCTCACTGGCATCAAAGCACCAACACAGCTAGACTCAGAGCCTGTCGATTCCACGGGCAGAAGAAAGCTAATTTATGATCTTGAAGAGAAGTCAAGTGTTGCTTTTCTTCCCCCTCAAACAGTGCTGAAAAGGGACTGGCACACAGGACCGCTGGCCAAGGCTGGATTTAAACCAGTGACCCACAGATGGAAATCTGCACAACCCATTACCATCATACCAGAACGAATCAGATAATCAAGCCATAGATTGAGCTTGCATTTCTACCCGTCCACCCAAAAAGGATTTGAGATCGCCAGATGAACTCCAGGGAAAAGGATATCTGCACGACTTACTTCAGACCGTGCATTGTAAAGAGCTCCCATCAACGGTGTGCGGGAATTGAGAGTTACTAACGCAGAAATGAAGATGGGTGGCATCAG
This sequence comes from Mesoclemmys tuberculata, assembly GCA_007922155.1. Lineage (NCBI taxonomy): Eukaryota > Metazoa > Chordata > Testudines > Chelidae > Mesoclemmys > Mesoclemmys tuberculata. Next base: position 4,766,294 of record ML677025.1, read on the forward strand.
CGGGTCGTGCTGAAGGGTGAACTGTCAGGCTGGAAGGAGGTTACTAGCGGAGTCCCTCAAGGATCGGTTCTTGGACCGACCTTATTTAACCTTTTTATAACTGATCTTGACACACAGAGCGAGAATGTGTTAATAAAATTTGCGGATGACACGAAGCTGGGGGGTATTGCTAACACGGAGAAGGACCGGGATGCTATTCAGGAAGATCTGGACTACCTTGTACACTGGAGCAATAGTAATCGGATGAAATATAATAGTGAAAAGTGCAAGGTCATGCACTTAGGGATTAATAATAAGAATTTTACATATACGTTGGGGATGCATCAGTTGGAAACGACGGAGGAGGAGAAGGACCTTGGGGTATTGGTTGATAACAGGATGACTATGAGCCGCCAATGTGATATGGCTGTTAAAAAAGCAAATGCGGTTTTAGGATGCATCAGGCGAGGTATTTCCAGCAAGGAGAAGGAGGTGTTAGTGCCGTTATATACGGCGCTGGTGAGACCCCACCTGGAATATTGTGTGCAGTTCTGGTGTCCCATGTTTAAGAAGGATGAATTCAAACTGGAACAGGTTCAGAGACGGGCTACTAGGATGGTCCGAGGAATGGAAAATCTGCCTTATGAAAGGAGACTCAAAGAGCTTGGCTTGTTTAGCCTGGCCAAAAGAAGGCTCCGGGGGGATATGCTTGCTCTATATAAATATATCAGGGGGATTAACGTTAGGGAGGGAGAGGAATTGTTTAAGTTTAGTACTAATATAGGCACGAGGACGAATGGGTACAAATTGGATATTAGGAAATTTAGACTAGAAATTAGACGAAGGTTTCTAACCATTAGGGGAGTGAAGTTCTGGAATAGCCTTCCGAGGGAAGTAGTGGGGGCAAATGACTTATCTGGCTTTAAGACTAAGCTTGATAAGTATATGGAGGGGATGTTATGATGGGATAGTTTAATTTGAGCAATTGATTTTGGATTATCGGCAGATAAGTCTGCTCAATGGTCTGTGGGAATGCTGGATGGGATGGGAACTGAGTTACTGCAGAGAAATCTTTTTTGGGTGCTGGCTGGTGAGTCTTGCCCACATGCTCAGGGTTTAGCTGATCGCCATATTTGGGGTCGGGAAGGAATTTTCCTCCGGGGCGGATTGGCAGGGGCCACGGAGGTTTTTCGCCTTCCTCTGCAGCATGGGGCATGGGTCGCTTGCTGGTGGATTCCCTGCAGCTTGAGGTCTTCAAATCTCACTTTTGAGGATTTCAATAACTCAGTCATGGGTTCGGGGTTGTTATAAATGTGTATGGGTAGGGTTTTGTGGCCTGTCTTGTGCGGGAGGTCAGACTAGATGATCATATTGGTCCCTTCTGACCTATGAGTCTATGAGTCTATGAGTCTATATCTGGAGCAGTAGTGCAGTAACAACTAAAATTCTGCCAGGGGTGATTTAAAACCCAGCTGCAACAAGCCTAGTTCTGATCTCAGCAGGGCCATGGATCTATTCTGTCTGTATCTAAAGTGAAAATAATCAGGGACTGAAGACCATAACCTTGGAACCCAGGCATAAAAATTCAGTTGAAGGCTTTCTTTGTTTCTCTTGTCTTTGGTAAAACAATTCCAAAGAAGCAGAGAACACTTCATGGGCAGACATTCATTAGGTGCCTGGCTGAGTTTGAATGCAGAATGCTTGAAGTCAAGGAAGTAGAAAACCTGACGCATTGACCTGTCTCCAACTAAATACATTTACGGGATTAGTCAAGCTGATCATTGGAAATGTAGTTTTATGCTCCATGTTTGCAAAACATATAACTAGACAAAAATAAATAACCCCCTGAGATGCAGCTGTTTTTTACCTAGAGACATCAAGGTGACTGAAAATGCAAAGGCTTGAGGCTGTAAACGTTGTCAAATCACTACAGCTGGTGTTGTGGTTAAAGTGCATGGAGACTTCAGTTCAATTTCCGGCTCTGCTGCAGAGGCCTGTGTGATCTGGGGTGTGTGACATGGGGCTAGACCAGGGGTCGGCAACCCGCGGCTCCAGAGCCACATGCGGCTCTTCAGCTGCGGTAGGTTGCCGACCCCTGGGCTAGACTCTCCATGGACCCAACATCCACTGCTGAGGCTAGATTCTTAAAAGAGAATGAATCTGGAAGCCCTGAATTTCTCAGTTCTGCAGCTGGTGGAAATATTTCTGGTAGGATCTGTTCGCCAGCTTGTTAATACCAAAATTGAATGATGGGAATGATGATGCACTGCAGACAGATGTATGTAGCAGGTGTTTGAAAGCCTGGAAGGTGAAGAGGGCACCTTTGCTAACTAAGTGTATAACTAAGCAGTTTCTTGTCCAACTAAAGCACAAACACCTATTGTTTAGAGAGCTACAATGTGAACGTCCATAGGGATTTTGAAGCTTACCTGCTTGAGACCAGCATTAATCCAGAAGCTGAAGCCACTTGAGAGAGCCCCTGCTATTTAGTGGCTTGCAAAAAGAAGGGGTGTGTGTGTCTCCAACAAATTGTACCAATTTAACTAAATGGATTGAGAAGCCAATTTAACTGAATTAGGGTAATCCCACCATGTGGACACTGAATTAAGCTAAATCAGTGTCAAACTCTTACACTGATTTATTGAGTAGTCCCAAAATGGGATTGCCTTGATTTAACTAAATTTGATTTAGAAACAGATTTAATTTGTGCAACTTCCATGTATAGACCAAGCCTTTGACTCTGCCTCTTTAATAGTCTCCAAGTAAATATATCAGATCCTCAAGGGCATTTAGATACCGACTTCAGTGGGAATTGGGTGTCTAAATACCTTTTTGAGGATCTGGGCATTAGTGACTCACCCAAGGTCACACAGGAAGTCTGTAGCAGAGCAGACACTTGACTCCAGACTTCCTCTCCATTTCACACACAGCAACAACCAGATCAAAACCATGTTGACCCTTCCCCCAACAAAGTCATATTCATCTGTGTCTGATCAATCTGTTCTTTACTACAGTTTCTGTGTCATGGCAGAACAAGCAGGATCATGTTACTGGAAAAATAGAAGAGGAGCTCAGAATTAATCCCAAAGCATATTTAGGTAGTGTTTCTGGCCTAAGGGATAGATGCTGATCTAATTTACATCACTGTTTTATCAGGTCCACCTGACTATCTAGGCAAAAAGGGGGCCTAATCCTGTTCTGACATTGATGTAAATCAGGAGTAACTCCTTTCATGTCCAAGGGCCAGATCATGCTCTCCTTTTTTGTGCATTTGAAGCATCTCCATTGCATTCATTAGAATTATTCTAGATTTACACAGATCTAGTGAGGCTCAGGAAGTAATCCAAGGGAGCTATCATCCATAGATGTAAAACAGGATCAGGCCAGTACCTCGTCTCTTGTAGTAAGCACAGAAACAAGCTGAAATGGAAGATGAAAAATTAAATCGGAAAAACATTAAATTTTCATATTAAAAAGTGTTATTCTCCCTAACAGTTCTTGGAGACCTGCTTCATTCTAAATTAATATGTATCACTAGAAACCCCTCTAATGAATACCAGCCGCATCCCAGGAGCGAAACCTAATGCCTCCTGTCAGCATCGTGCAAGCAAACGAGTGAAACAGCACTTGAGCTATTCTAGTCCTTTTACTGGCAAACCCTGCTTCTCTTCCCGAGGATGTTGCTCTGTAGAGCTCCCTTCTAGCATGGCATAGTCTGCAAGAATTAGAATAAAGGTCAAAGGCAGCATGTTGAGGAGAGAGAACCATACACATAGGCAAAAATACCCATGGCTGCACAGGCTTGTGCTGAAACCGTGGCAGTAAGTGCTGTATATAACATGCCTGCTGTGAATCTTTTGGAATAGACTGAAACACTAGCAATCCCTGTACCTGACTCCTCTGGGATTTTAAGGACTCTAAGGGAGTTAAGCACTTGAATATTAGTTCTAATAGGAGTTGGGCACCTTCTCCTCTGGAAGTTCCAGCCCTAATCCTGTCTATTTATGGCACGTCTAACGTGTCCATGACTGTACTGTCTGGATGCCAGATACAAAATTAAGCTTTGGATGGAAGTTGCCACAGAGAAACTCTCCTGCCATCCCATGCTTTTGCTGCTCTGTCATGCTGATGAACAAAACATGCTCTGAGGCATGCATCCCCAGCAGTGGGGTGGAGACCTTCCAATATGAGACTGTGAGCTGCAATGCCTTGGCGTGGCAGAGCTGAGTGGAAGGTGGTGTGAGAGCATCAGTGGCCATATCCCTTCAGGGCACTCAGAAAGGTGTGTCCAACATCCCCTCAGCATCCATGGAAGTTCAGTGGCTGGAAATGTCCATCTAGAACTTATTTGGACTCTTCAATGGAGGGGCATCCACATCTGTTTGAGGCTGGACTTTTGTACAATGTAGGAGCACCCACCTTTAGGAACTAAAGTAAACCACTATCCTTCAACTTATTTCCCACAGGCCACCAAACAGTCACCGAATGATGATGGCTTTTGGGGCCAGATCCTCAGCTGATGTAAATCCAGCACTGGTGCTATGCACCAGCTCACCATCTGCCCCTTGATCACTAGTGATCTGGATTGCCTTAGAGAGGTGAGAGGCTCTAGATTCACTGCCAGTTTCCTGAAACATTCTGTCCCCCTTTTCTCCTGCGTCAGAAGTTCCCATCATCTGTCAGTGACAAGGTAAACCCGTTCAGAGTGGTGCATCATGTCCCCCCCACACACAATCCCCTCTCTCTCTGCTTTGTCTCAGCAGGTTATGGGAGGTGTCCGTCAGCTTACGTGGCTGCTCACTCAACCCCAAAAAAGAATTCCAGAGTTGTGGTTTTAAGTGTCTTTCCAGCTGACGTGTGCATAACTATAGCCAGGAGGCATAAACAGAGCAAATGTCAGCCAGCGATGAGCCTTTCTGAGATTAACCTTGACTCTTTCTAACTAAAGAACAAGGGAAACATGGATCCTACTGAATTAATCAGTGTTGATAATCATATAGGAAGGCAGTATGGCCAAACAAACATCAACTAGTTTTAGAGTCAGACTATTTTTTTACTTTATGGTTCATTTCTTATTTTTAAGTCTATAGTCATAATTCTGAAAGGAAACCCAATACAAGCAGCGCCCACTTAAATTCATTAAGTCTTCACAGTGTTTTGATTTAAGGCCATCAGTACTAATGTCTCCATGAACAAGTCTCAAAAGCAAACATAAACGGGTGGCAGGGGATATCAGAATTATTCTTTGCAACAAGGCCCACAAAAGAGAATCCCATTCTTCTTTCACAGAGCTATAAAAGTCTATGCGAGGCAATGTGGTAGAGTGGGTAGGGCATTTCGCCTGGGAGTCAGGAAACCTGCGTTCTCGTCTCATTTCATCACTGTATGGCTTGTGATGTTGAGCAAGTCATGGATCTACTCTGTGCCTCAGTTTCCCCACACCTACTCTGGTCAGGTTAGGATATAAACACACTCTTTGATGCAGGTGCTGTCTCTTACTATGCATTTATACAGCACCTAGCATAATGCGGCCCTGATCTCAGCTGCAGCCTTTAGGTGCTACTAGAATATTTGTAATATAAGATTTTTAAGACCAGAAGATGCCCTTGTGATCAACCTGATTGATCCCATTTTAGAGCATTCCTGCATTGAGCCCAATATCTTGTAGCTAGCCAAGAGCATATTCTTTAGAAAGATAGCCAGTCCAATCACAGCTGGGAACTAGAATGGGTCAGTGGTTATGTGACGGGGCTCTGGAGCCTGTACTCCTAGGGCACCAGCTCAAAGCCACCCAAAGCAGCACACTGATGAAAAGTTGCACCTATCTGATGCATCCACAATACTAACAAATTTCCTCAGTGGATGTCTCAAAGAAGTCCCAGACCTAGCTAAGGATGAGCTACAGTAGGTGCTCAGATCTCATGGTGGTGTGCGGTATAAGAACTACAAATAGTACAGAGAAGCAATTGCTCGCTTGTGGACACTAGGGCTGATCTAAATCCCATTACAAACAATGCAAAAGTTCCCATTGACTTAAATGGGAGCTGGATGGGACTCATACTGTACAGAAGACTTCCCTCCCTGGTTTCTAAATGGGGTACCTTTCGCCATCATTAAAACCCCTTGCAGACTGGTGCATTTAGGTAGGGGGTGCTGTGTACTGTCCCTTTAAATCTCTGAAAGGACTCGTTAGCAGATGAGACTGGCAGCTATTTTGTTTTCAGTGCAGACTGTTAAACAGACACATGCTGTACAGAGAAACATGTACATCAAGATCAAAGGAGTGGGGAGGCAAGAAAAGATATTTCACTTAGGGGAGGGGGGAAGAGGCCCATCTTAGGTGATAATTATTCAGTCTAGTTTCCTCTTGCTGCATGTGTATTTTAGTAAGGGTGAAAAGTCACCCCTGTGCAAAGACCCAGCACCTAAGTCCCACATGGGCCCTCAAATTAAGGTTTAGGTAGGACTAAAGCAGCATGAAGACCTAATTATCATTCATTGTACTGCCATAACCTTCAGGCATCCTATGGACCAGGATGCCATTGCACTGGGAGCTGTACAAATACAGAAGAAAAAGCTGGTCCTTGCCCCAACGAGCTTACAATAGGCCCTGTGGTGGCCCTCTGCTCAAGGGTGACCGTACTACAGGAGAACGGTCAGCACCTCTGTAGTTGCTCTTCTAAAGAGACGTATTGCACAGCAGTGATATTTCTAGTCCTGCATTAACCAATAACTCTCATTTATTTTCACTGGGTTGCTTGTGTTTATTTGAAATGGTGTCTAAATCCCAGCAACTATGTAATAATTGGAATGAAAGATGCCAGTATTTTTATTTTGCTTTACAACTAAGTTTAAAAGATTAAAATTTTAATTCTTTAAAACAAAAAAACTACCAAACTCTCTTCTCCCCCTCCCCACACTCCCTAGAAAACCCTGTACATTATTTTAAACGTTTTGGTCCCAATCCTATAAACTGACTTACTGGGACAAACCCCTGCCTCAGGTGGGCCAGATCCATGTCTGTTGCAAATTGTTAGCCGTGGATCTAGCCCATTAACTTCAGTGCAGTTTAAAATGGGTGTTGACCTGCCAAGCCACTTCGCAGGATAAGGCGTGTGTCGGCGTCAACCCAATTCTAATAGACCTGCATCTGCTATTAGGGATGTGGCCGATCAGCATGCATCTGTGCTAGGATTTTACCAACATACACTGGGAAAGAAATAAAGAGCCAAAAAGAAATTTGTAGATTTCAAAAATGGCTTTCATCTTTCCAGTGGCTCAATCATAATAAGACCAGTACTGTCCAGGGGCATGTAAGGTTGAGTGACTATTTAGCAGTGGCTTTGCTGGAGGGGCTGACTTAATGAAATATTTAGACTGACTATGGAACGACCAGTGCACTTTCAAACAGTCAATTTTGTTTTCCTACCCTCCAAAGGGTTCTTCCCCACTCTTCGCTTGGGACAACTCTCACTGACTGCAGGGGGATTTTTCTCTCTTTTGGCCATTTGAAACAATATTGTTATGCAGTCTGGGTGAAATTGACCCTGAGCAGAGGGCCAGCACAAGGCCTTTGTATAAGGAGTTCACAGATGAGATGTATGAGTCTGCTACAGCTGTCTGTTCCTAGCTGCATCCTTTAGTTCAAGCAGTAGGTGCTCGTGAGTCTAGTGTTAAAGGGTCTGGGTTTGGAACCAGCTAATGGTCCCAGAGGTGCTGCTGGGACCATGTGTGCCACTTAACCCTTAAAACAAGACTTAAATGGGACAGGAGCTTTTATTAATCCTCTGCGTCGGAATACGTTTCCACGTCTGAGAGAACTTTGGCTTGTGTGTGCACTGCTGTCCTCTACTGGATGGAATAGGTCAAACCCACGTAAGGATGGTAATTTCTTACCTGTTTCAGTACCTTGTCCATTTGCAACAAGCGGGCAGAGTGGACTGCAGCCCCTTGAAATCAGTGGAAAGGCTCCCTTCTGCTGCCTTTGGGCTTTGGATCAGATTGTGAGGGTGCTCAGCACCTTGCAGGATCGGGCCCTTACAAGGCAGTTATTCCTTCCTTAGAGAGCATTTTAGGCTGGGGAGAGTCCAGTGCTGGTTATAGAAGGGTTAAAAATATATTTGCTCTCAAGCCCTGTTTATTCTTTTAAAAACAACACACGCTTGAGTTGTTTCAAGGAGACAGATTACTGCGGACCCCTGCTATTTCAGCGTGGCCATCTGCACTGATCTAAGAATGAATGGCACAATCTCTCATCTCCCCTGTCACAGCTGTTTGCTTTGTGCTGTTGTCCATGAACCCGATTGATGCTCCCTGAGCAGGGCTTATTCCTTTACTTGGTTTAAGATTAATACACAGAGCTTCAGGATTCTTCTTTGCCTCGCTCCCCATCACGCCAGCCTGCAAGAATTCCTTAGCTCCGGATCTGCTCTTTACTGCCATATGGGGTTAAGATGTAAGCTTGTTTCAGTCGGCTGTTTGCTGTTTGTAATCAGCCATCTGCTCCTGCAGACTGTAGGAGAGTGTGGTGTGTAGTGGTCAGAGCAGGGTGGGCGTGACTGAGATTTAGGACTCCTGGGTTCTATTCCTAATTCCAGGAAACATATTGTCTAAGGGTTGGAGAGTGAGTCCAGACTCCTTGGTCCTATTCTTAGCTCTAGGAATGGGGTTGAGGAAGGATAGGAGAGAGAGCAAGGATCCCTGCATTGTTTCTGGTTTGGGGAGGGAATGTTGTCTAGTGGTTAGAGTGGGGGGGTGGGGAATGAAGACAGGAAGACTGTCAGGACTCCTGGGTTCTACTTGTAGCTCCAATGCTGCCCTCCTTGCACAACTTCAGGCAAGTCAGCTCATTGCTCTGTGCCTCCGTTTCCCTGCCTGTAAAATGAGGATCATACCTCCTCATAGAGTTGCAAGGTTTCAGAAACGCTTCTGAAGTGCTTTGAGGTCCACATAGGAAAGGCACTACATAAGTGCTAGGTGGTGGTAACGTTTCATTACAGCACAAGTTATGGGAATTTTATGTATTCTATTTACCGTTGAGTTTGTAAAAATGCACTAATAATATCCAGAATAGGAAATTCACAGATTCCTTTTCCAGAGGCTTCGCAAAATTGGATAAAATATTAAAATCCACCCAGAAGACAGTACTTTCTGAACTCCTGAGTTTAACCCATTGATGTGGCATAAATAAAGAAACCGTGGCAATGCTTCAGCAATGTCTGATTTTAATCTGAAGTCAGTGCAGGGTGACGGACAGTAGCTGTACGTGCATTAGTCAGTAAGAATCTTCAAACATGTAATTAACAAGGCACAACCTAAATCACTGAATTGCCCCATTCTTTCATCGATTTGCTTCAAAGGTGGGCATTGATCTAGTGCAGAAGATGGAGCCAGACCCCTTCCCTGCCCTTCACCTGTTAGGCAGCGAGTAAAGGTATGTGACTGCATTATGCTAACTCAAGACATTCCTTTCTAGGGCTAGCAGAAAGTATCCAAACAGAGGATCCTTCGTCTTCCCTAATGATTCCGATCTGGAAGGTGTCTCGAACCCATGTCAGAGCAATGATTACAAAATGATAAAATTATAAAATCATCTCTCATTTCATAGCTTCTTGCTTTCTCCCCCCTGCCTATATCTAGAATAAACTGCCTGTTGAGCACAGAAATGGTTCCAGTTATTCAACACTACCCTGGTCCGGGGGGAGGGGCGGGAAGGACAAGGACGAATGTTACCATGTATAGTAATTGATTAAACTAAACACATGACTGTTCCTTTAAGTGCAAGTAGTGTATGTTTCTGATCACATACCAGCATGGTTAATTAAATAGGGATATTTTTGTCCTTGTTAGTATTCTATATGGTGTGTGTGCACTAGTTCTCTTGATAACTCTGAAATACATTTTTGTGTGATCGAGAACCAAAATGTCCTTGAGAATTCTCCATCTGAAAGCCTGTGTCAGGGTCAGAAAGCTGCACATTGTTTCCACAGTTGTTTTCTGCCCTCTTGTGAAGATCTACAGAAATCCACATCTCTGGGTACAGCCGCATCTGTGACAGCAATAGAAACCCTTTCTAATGTGCTCTTAGTGTTTGAAGCTAGGAGCTCTTCTGTAGCCGAGTCTTTCAAAGACTCAGCTAGTCAGTTTGGAAGGATTTGGATGAAAAATGTCTCCTGAAACATTCCGACGTGCTTTATACAGGCCAAGAATGTCAGACTGGGGCCCTAACCCAACAACCAAATCCGCTAGCAGAGTCTCAGTGAAATAAGTGGAATGCCCCAGGCAGGCCAGAATCCATGGTAACATATCCCGCTGGCTCAGTACCTGGGTGCCTATACTCAGTAACCTAAATCATCCTTCAGCACCTAAAGACTGGTGAATCACTCCAGCTTTTCTGTCTGCTCCCCTGAAGCTCTGGTATTGGCCACTGGCAGAGACAGGATGCTAGGTTAGATGGACCACTGGTCTGACCCAGTGTGGCAGTTCTTATGAAATAAGTGGCTTGACTTTTCAGATGCTGAGCACCTGTAGCTGTCATCAACTCCGGACAACCCAACCTGAAAGCAGTGCATGGCATCTCTCTTAATTGTTAGCTCACGTGAAGGGCTGCTCCAAAGCCCACTGAAGTCCATGGCAGTCTGAGAGCAATTTTCATCCACAGGTTCCCAAGGATTTTTCTTTATGGTGCAGATATTCAAAGGCACGAAAGGGCAGTTGGGTATCCAACTCTTGTGGAAAGGTGCCTGCCAATCGGACATCTGGAAAATCTCTTCCTCTTTTTATTTGTGATTTTGACGTATAAAACAAAGTACACTGTGCTGATAATGAAACGAAGGAGGCTGAGGGAATAGGTTTAGCCCACTCCATCAGTTACATTTCTTACCATTGTTCTATTAACTTGGGCTGTGAAATACCTGCAATCGCTCATAGAGGGAGGTCCTGATCCTGTACCATTGACATCAGTGGAACTTTATTCATTTTATTTATTACTTCTGGCATCACCTAGTGGCTCCAGCCAAGATCAGGGCCCTGTTGTGCTAGGGGCTGTACATTCCCATAGGGAAAGATGGTCTCTGCTGTGAAGAGCTCACAATCTAAATAGAGAGACAGACAAGAAGTGGGAGAAATGAGAGATTATTGTGCCCATTTTAAACTGAGACCCAGAGATGAAGTGACCTGCCCAGGTCTCAAGAAACCTGTGGCAGATTTTGGCAAAATCATTGTTCTCCTCCTAGGGAAGGAGCTTTGCCACTGACATTAACAGGACTAGGATCAGGCCTCAAATGCACACTAGACTGCCCCTCCTCACTATGACCAGCACTGTTTTTATTTCTGGGATGTGTATTTTTAGAAGCACTGGGCTGCATGACTTTCTCGCAGATGCTTCTTGACATTTGTCTGCAATGAACACAAATTGCTCTTGCACCGCTGGGCTACCAGGCTGAGCATGCAGCTCCCCAGAGCTCTAGCAGCAAGGAAAACACCATTAAAAACCATTAATGAGCACATCACCTAAACTAGCATAATTGCCTGTGCTCTTGCATGCAAAATTGCTGGGCTCTTTGGTTCAGAAGAGCTAGTGCATTGCTTGGACTCTCTTCCCGTCGTTTGGCTTTTTGGTTTTCTTTGTCACTGCTGGGTGCCACTGTGTTTAATGTGGCTGCGCATGTGAGAAAGGGAGACCAGGATTTGGGCCTCGTCTACACTTGAATAGCTGAGACTGAGCCAACTGTGGCTAGCAGGCCATCTAGTTGGATTAACAAATAGAGAGAAGGAAGACGGGGACTTGTAGCAGAAAGGTGAGAACTGTCTACCACTTGGTACAGTGCATAGCACAATGGGACCCTTACTTTTGTTGGTCCTTAGGCTCTACTGTAATAAACATGATTAATAGTTAAGTGAGGTTTACTCCTTCAATATTTGGCTTACAGAAGCTCTTGGAAACTTCAGCTACGGTCAGCACCCCATTGTGCTAGGCTCTGTACATACATAGAGAAAGGCTCTGCTCCAAAGTGCTTACAGACTAAATGGACGATTGGAAGGGACATGACTCACTCAAGATAAGACACAAAGGCAGGAGGAGAACTGGGTCCCCTGATTCCCAGTCCACTGAGCTGCCCACTAGGCGTCACTGCCTTTCAGACATGCCCTTGACTACGCTAAGTGGAGCAGCTGCAGCAATGGCTGAATCAGAGCTATTCTTAAGTGGAGGCAAGGCCTTGGGCTTCTCCCCTTGAGGCAGATGAAGTGCCTTGCCTTGGTAAGCTGCCTTGTACATGGACAGTGCTATTGTATAGCAGCAGTTTTAATGATGATTTATCATCTTGGGAGGGGCAAAACAGTTAAAGATGCATCTCCGCTCTTGATACTGTTTGGGAATTAACCATCTGTCTAGGCACTTATCTAGTTCCCATTACCACCAGAGCAGAGCACCTCATGGTCATTAATGTATTTATCCTCATGATGCTCGTATGACCTATGGAAGAATTAGTATCCACATTTCACATAGTGGGAAAATGAGGCACAGAGCAATGGCCCGTTCCAAAGCCTTGTGCAGATGCTAACTCATTAATCCACACCAATCCCGTGTATTGCATATACTAGCCCCATTTTACGAATGGGGATGCAGGAAACGGAGGTACAGAGCATAGCTGTCACATGCCCACGGTCATCCAGCGAAATGGTGGCAGAGTCAGAGATGAAAACTTCCACACCCAAGCACAATCCCTCCTGTCTCTTGAAGAATAATGCTTCTAGGCTGAAAACACATTGCAATCACACAATACACAGTAATCACATTATCTTCTGGCTTCGTATTCAATTTGTGATGGGTCTTGAAGCCTTTGCTGTGGTATCTAGCCTGCCTGAGGCATATTTAATACATTTTTATAAAGAGTTACTGGCCGCATCAATTATTAAGCAAATCCCATGAGTGCTACATTAAGGCGGCATTTGCACTGCAATGTTGATGAAATATGAAGTGTGTTTGGTAAGTCAACCCCATCTGTGCTATGCTCTAAAGCACACTGAGTGATCTACCTTGTCACCAACAGATCACATACATTAGGGATGCAAAAGGCCTATAAGGTCCCATTTGGTCCATCCTTGACAGCCAGAGAAGGACTGTTCCTTAAAATATATTTAGTACTTTATCCTCTCTAGGTTTAAATAACCCACACAAAGAGATTGTGCACTGTTTATATAGCATGCAATTCAGACTTATCTAGCCTCTTTCACCGCACACAAATTAGGGAGGACAATGACCATCATATCATCAATAGGTATGAGGGAACCCCAGTATTTTTATAGGGCTCTCTATTTCCTTCTTGGTACAGCTTTCCATCTCCTTTTAGCTGCAGCTGTGAACTGAACAAGCAGTTTCATGGAGCTGCCCACACTGATACCTAGAGCCTCTTCCAAAGAGATCCCAATTACTGTAATTCAACACTTCAGAACTAAAACTACCCACCAGATGGTACCATTCAGCTACCCCGATACGCTCAGTTTTTAGACAACCGCTCTGCAGTTTATTGCCTGACGGAATCTGTGTTTATTTGGCAAATAATACAAGAGGGCTGTCCAAGTTTCTTCTCCCTAGGAGGATCTTAGCACTTACTGAAGGTGTGGCATTTAAAGGTTGATGGCAGCTCTTGCACTCCTCCCTCACAATAGAATTAGACATGAGGTAAATGCATAGTGTTCTTGAGTCTGTATCGTCTGAGGATGTGATCTCACTCCCTCTCCTATGCTGCACAGACTTGGTTAGTATTGGAAAGGAGTTTTTTTTTTTTTAAGGAGTGTATGCAGGAAATGGAGTGATTCAATAAAAAGCCGTCTTCCATCGGCGTTGGTATCAAACAGCTCAAGCATTGTGCTAGGAAGTTATGGTGCTGAGTAGGGTTGTATCTGCTCCTTGTGCTCATTAAAGATCTTATCCCAAGAATATTCCTCCTGGACTTCCGTTCAAATTCTGTCGTGGATGGTGACATGCCTAAATCCCCCAGCAGCTCTAGCTTCCTCTCTACGCCAGCGCGCATTTAACAGTAGCGTGGGCATGTTGTAGGGGGCTCGTCCTTTGCAGGACTGGATCCTAGCTCAGGGTCGGCCAAGAATGCGCCACGGTCTGGTCTGAGTTGCTCTTTTTGGGGCAAAGTTTGCAAAGAGCCCCTGGCACCGCTAAACCACTGGCTCAGCACTGTGCAAGGGGGTCCGAGGGCATGTCTAGACGGAGGTCTAGGGCCCTGCGGGCGTAGTCTGAGAGAGATCACAGTAGCCTTCCTGGGGCCAGGACCCTGCTGTGGTCCATCTCCACACAGCTGTGGGCAGAGGAGGCTGGAGCTCAGACTGGCCCTTGAGAGGCAGGGGCTGCTCCATGGCCCATACCCAGCAGCTGCCCCGCCCCTTGCAGCAGCGGGAGGGGCGGGGCTACTCCTGCTCCCCTTTGCCCTTTTCCAACATGGCGGGCCCAGCGCCGCTTGCCAGGGGCGCTGTACGCATGCGCAGACCCAGAGCCGTTGGGGATGGGCCTGATTCGATTTTAATTCTCTCTCTTGTTTTCATGGCTGTTTTTAAAGGCTCGCTTGAGGGGGAGGGGTGGGCGCGTGACGCGCCGAGGAAGAAATCACCGAGCGAGCGAAAGGAGGGAGAGGTCACCTTTGACCCCCGCCCGTGCGAAGAGCCCGAGCGGCCCCGTAGGCCAAACGTCATCAGCAGCAGCCAACGGTCACCGGCCTCCTCGGCGCGCGGCGGGCAGAGCGGAGCGTGCACATCGTTTCGGGTCCGGCTCGGGCTTAAAGTGAGTGCGGGCCCCGCCCCTCCCCCCACTGAAACCCCGGGGGGG
>ML677025.1:4781511-4818831 GCA_007922155.1 Mesoclemmys tuberculata
ACTGCCCCTTCCCCTCCCCACACACCTACTGAGAGCCCCGGGGGGGACCTGCCCCCCTCGTGACCGGCCCCTTCCCCTCCCCACACACACACTGAGACCCCCCGGGGGGGGCCTGTTCCTGCTGCTCCTCTCGCCTCCACCTGCTCCCTCCTGCATCAGGGCCAGTGGGGGGATGGGGGGCTGCTCGGCTCAGCTCTCCCTGCTGAGAGCCGTAGGGTTCTTTTTGCCCGTCCCTCATTGGGAGCCCTGTGGCCTCTTCGTGTCGCCCCCCCCCACCCCCAATTGGTTAGGGGCCATTATAGGGGGCCTGGGATTTCCTTCCTCCACCCCTAGCGACTGAGGCACCCTCCCTTCCCTGTCATCGGCCTCTAGGGCTTTTACCAGCCCCTCTCCCGGGTCCTGGTGTCACTGCCGTGTGCTGCTTTCCCCTGGGGTCCTGCAGAGTAGCTTGTCCGCCTCCTGCCCCAGAGCCTGGTTGCAGCACGGAGCTGTCGGGATGTGTGAAAGGGGGCAGGGTTCTCTCAGGTGCCCTGGCGTGAGTTGCGGTTGGACCCTCTTTAGTTGACCATGACTCCTCTGATTGACTGGCAACGCCCAGAATTGCCAGGCCGGATCAGACCAGGGGTTCATAGAGCCCACTATCCTAGTAGATTCCAGGTAATAATGACTCACCCACCTTATGTTTAAGATGTCAGCAGTGTTCTGTTTTCCAGAGGGAACCACTAAAGTGTTGCTTTGTTTGAGGTCCCTTTAGGCCTTGGCTCAAGGCAGGTTTTCCAAATTCTGTATGAGACCGAACTCCTCCCTGGCCCCTTTTGCACTCTCTGTCTCACTCACATTTCCAGCCTCACTCCCAAAATAATAGATGCTGGAAAGTTGACCTACCCAACATTAAAATGTTGATGGGGTATAGGAAAGAGAAGTCCAATAGTCTTCTGAATTCTATGGATTCCAGGACTTATTTTAATCATGAGAGAAGTAACTTATCACTTCTGTGGTTTTGACCTTGTCTAAAATGGGTTTGCTCTCCATCAGTTTAGCTATCACTAGCTGCATATGTGGGCTGGTGATGTGGATGAATCCATTTTGTTTTGGAGCTGAGAAAGAAATAGCTTCAACACTAAGGCCTGGTCTACACTTAACCTGGCAGAGCTATGCGAGTTAGAGGTGTGGGGTGTGTGTGGTTTATTTGTTTTTTGTTTTGGTAACTGATATGGCTACCTCAGCAAGGCCCTGTAGTATAGATGCAGTTGTCAGTATATCTACCTCTGCATTACAGACTTATGCTGGCACAGCCGTGTTGGTCAGGGTGTATTCCCTGACTGATACAGCTCTGTGGGCAGAAGTCTGTCATGCAGGTGTAAAAATACTAACAGAATTGTGCTTTTACTGGTATAGCTTGTTTTACCATACCAGTTCAAAGTGCAGCTTTGCCAGTATAGCCGTGTCCACACTGGAATGGTTTGCCAGTATAGTATATGAAAATTCCCATACCAGTAAAGCACTCCTAGTGTAGACGTAGCCTAACTCTGCTTGTGCTGCTACAGCCTGTTGCTTTCATGAAGCAGCATATGGCCTGGTGTACACTAGAAAATTAGGTCCATTTAACTTGGTCAGGGTGTGTGAAATCCATACCGCTGAGTGGCATAATTAAACCCATCTAAGACAGTTTTGACCTAGATACCGCCTCTCAGGGAGGCGGTTTACCTATGCCGATGGAAGAATCACTCCTGTTCATGTAAGTAGTGCTTCAGTGTAGACACTACAGTGCTGTACAATTACAATACAGTTGTGCCGCTGTACTGTTTTAAGTGCAGACAAGCCCTAAGTTACACTTTGTATTAGTTGTATAAGCATTTTATAGTGCATCCACACTGGAAGGTTTTACTGGCATAAAGACAGCCTGCTAAAATTTGTCAGCCCCAAGGAGGTGTCTGTAGCTGATGCCCTTTCCTCCAGCAGCTTCCGCTCTCTGGATTTGTTCAGTAATCACTTAAATGCTTAGATGAGATTGTTTGTTTATGTTCTGTTCTATATATCATAGGGTTCTTGTATTCTGGTATGGGAACCCTTTAAGGCAACACTTTTGTAGCCAAGACATTAACGTGAATTCTTTCTTGTGGGGGTCTGTTTCAGAATGCGTTACGTGGCCGCTTATCTGCTTGCTGTCCTGGGTGGCAACAACAACCCTACAGCCAAAAACATCAAGAAGATCCTTGACAGCGTTGGTATCAATGCAGATGATGAACGTGTCAACAAGGTTGGTTTCTTTGTATTAGTCTCTCTTGCCTTTTGAAGTAGTAACAGGAACGTTGCTGTCTTCCCTCTGTGAGAATATGAGAAGCGGGTATCTTACACACTAGTATCATACAGGATATAATGTCCTAGTAGTTTAATAGTGTAAACGGGCTTGTTAAACCTCTTTCTTGGTCTGTATAGCTTTGAAAAAGTCTAAGAACTCTTACAACTTGCCAGTTAGAAGTTCACTGGTGTTTAGTGAAAACATAGGACTGGAAGGGACCTCTTAAGTCATTGCGTCCAGACCCCCCGTAGCCGAGGGGCACAGCTGCCACTTGCAGTGATAGAGGTGGTGGGTTTGAATCTCATGGGAATCTTGGCCAGAGAAGTAAAAATTGTGGCACTTGAGTGCAAAGTTCAGGCCCTGACCTTCCCAGACTGCTGGAGGTGAAGGGTCCTGTGAAGATGATATCCGTGACTCCTAGATGATTATAGGCATTTGAGCTTAGTCAAGGCAAACAGAGTACTCCCTGTATCCAGATTTCAGCGAGAGAGAAAAGCACACTGCAAGATGAATTTTTTGAGACTTGCAGTCTGGAAGGAAATCCAAAAGAATCAGACAACTTTTTTTTTTCTCTCCAGTATACTTGTCACTATATACAATCTCTGTCATAGCAGAGTACATAAACCGGTCTACAAATGTTACCTCCTGGGGGTTTCACCTTTTGTGTGCTCTAAAAGCTTTAGTATTGACTGTCAACTAGTGATTCACAGTATGAACTATAGTATTAATTACTGCTGGGGAAGCGCTGTACTGAAATTGTATTCATGAGTTTCTTCAGTAATTGACTGTCCTATTAATGCCTAGCCCTGAATGGGGGGGAAAGGAAGGGGAGAAAAGAAACACACACACAAATGTGTGCATAGATATTTATAAATAAAGATCTGTACGTGATGTAACCTTTCGTAACTGTACTATGTGGGTATGGCAACTGGAAAAGAGCCTGTGACAGAGCAAGGTGGCAGCAGATTTGTCACGTGGCCCTTAACCACTTTGAAGCAAGGCACATGAACACCTTATGTGAAAAAACGTGACTGGCACAAAGCAAGGCTATAGCAGCCTGCAGGTATCCTGGACAATCTTGTGTCTGTCCAGCATGTAATAGTGTTTGCGGTTCTTGCATTGGTCTGACCTTGCATATATGTGTTGGTCTATTGTATTTGCTGACACCTTCTCCATAGACATCAGTGTGAGACTCCATCCATGAATATGGGTGATAGGGGATGTTCAGTTGGTTATTTGTAGTGCCAAGAGGCTCCAACTAAGATAGTTGTCATTGTAATAGGTGCTATCCCATGTAGGTGCTGTTCTGAGAAAAATGCAGTCTAAATCGACAAGGTAGACAAAAATTAGGAGGGAAATGTGGGGAACAACTTGTTCAAGGTTACAGAACAGTTCAGTGGTAGAGCTGGGAATCCAGGGTCTCATAACTCCCAGTCCAGTGTCCTATTTCCCCAAATTGTTGTGTTCCCAAAATAGCTTTAAGCAATTGCATGTTATGAGAAATTGTAAATGAAAAAATAATTTAATTTTAAGACTTTTTGGATCAGCTTTTTTAGTGTTAAAACATGAAAAGCGTTGACAAGTTCACAGAGGCCTGATATGCATCATAAAATGAAAGCACATTGAGCAAATGAGTATGCAATGACAAGTTACTGAACTTAGTTATTACTCCTAAAGAAAGTGTCATACTATAGAAGTCTGTTTATCTTTTTAGAACAACTTCCATACCAACGTGCCTAAAATTTCAAATCTGAAATTTTCTTTGCTATTTGTGCTATGTAATTACTTTTAGAACTAAATACAGCTTGGTCAGTGTCAATATTTCACTTGCCTCCTTCCCCCACCAAGGTCACTCAGTGCTGCACTGTTTGGGTTGCAAATACTGCAGAATAATGTTTTTATCCTGACAACTGTTCTGTTCAGATCTTATTTAAATTCTATGCCAATATTGCTGTTAATAATTGATCTTGTAAACTTTACCCCAAAAACCTACTTTTCTCTCTAAGCTACTCTTTGTCCATTTAACTCCTTAAAGCTCTGTTTAATTTTCTGTTGTGCATCCCATTGCTGGTAATGCATGTGATGAGGAATTACCAGTGTCCAGAGACTAAACATATACTGAACACCCAAAATTCCAGGATTGACCTTTCTTTTTCTTTCTCATAATAAAGGTCATCAGTGAACTCGGTGGTAAAGATGTTGATGATGTTGTCAATTCAGGTAAAATTTATCAGATTTTAAGAACTAACGTGTTGTGAGATTGAAGTAGACAGATGAAACTATTTGCATTTCTATGAATTGATCGAAAAAGGAAATGCTGGGTTTCATATTGCTTAACTTAAGTAAATGCCAGCAAAAATATTGATTTGCAGAGAAGTGTCTCTAGGCAGGTAATCTGTTACAAGTTTATTAAAATGCAGTAGGTGTCTGTCCCGGCAGTTCCATCAACGTTAAAGTGGGTTTGATTGTTAAAAGGGGTATGGATTCTGTTGCTAAACCAGAAGATGAGCCTTCGATGCAGAGGCTTAAAATCAACTCTGACTTCAATTTATTTGAAGTGGAAATTGGATATTTCTCTATTTTATCCCTTCTAATGGAAAAACTCTCCCCTTGTGACTATGGGAAACCGCAACAGTGTAACTAGAGTATGTTTGATTAGTGTTATGAAGTCATGTGGTCAGCCTAATTTTGAATCGCTGTTCATGTCTATTAAATTACAGATCCACAGTGGAGTACTATGGCATTTATCAAATTTAAATGTATGTCCCCAATGGAATACAGTACCTATTTTTCAGTTAACTTTTCCTGCTTCTGAAAACAACTTACATGCTTGGAAGCATTACAATTAAAATAAAGTTGCCAACAAGATTCTATTCTAGTCTGAGCAGGGGATTGAGATTCAGGAATTCCTGAATTTCAACATAGCCTGTGATACTGCTTCTGTGGCCTGGGGCAAGTCACTTAGTTTTTCTGAATGTATTTTCCCATCTCAGATGTAGATATTCCCTACGTCAGGGAACGGGGAATTGTTAGGAGGCTTAATTAGTCAGTGTTTGTACAATTGTTTGAAGTGCTATGTATTAAGTTCATTACATTCCTTTCCGATTTGGTTCTGTGTTGCATTATAAAGACCATTCTGCCATTTCAGAAAGATTAAAATTCAGGTCTTTACCGCCTGCGGATATTTTGTTTCTGTGCAGTTTAATTTGTATAATTCAGAGCCACACTCTGAATTCTGAAACTGTGGCCTTGAGCATTAGAATAAATAAGTGCAAAGTTGAAGATCCATTTTCATTGTGATGTACTAGTTTTCAGCCCAATTCTCATTCTGCACATCAAATAATTTGCCAGCACAAGTCAGACACATCAAAATTAGTTTTAAGTAACTTTCCTCCAATGTGAGCAAAGAAATAATTTGAAATAATGGAACTAAAAATGGCCAAGTTCTCTTCATTTTGTACCAGGCTCATTCTTTTAGTGCATAACATATCTAATGCAGCTGCTTACGAATTTCTGTCTGGGCAGCATTTATCTCTGTGTATCCATTTGAGTGGTTGCCTTCATGTGTCTACTAAACATGAGACAAAGGTTAAAAATTATTTCATTCATCTCAAGTGTCATCTTATACAGTGCTTTCTTGCTTCAGGTGTGCTCGTGTGCCCTGCGTGTGATAAGATGTCCCATACAGTGACATCATAAGAGGGAAGTGAAACCTCTTTTTACAGAGATTACCTATGCACAACACGTTCTGCTTAACTTCAAGGGCTCTTAGAATGAGGCTGTGTATGTGCATTTTTATTTACAAGTCTCTCATTTCATAGGCCTCTCCAAGTTAGCCTGTGTTCCAGCTGGTGGTGCTCTGACCGCAGCCCCTGCTGCATCTCCGGCTGCTGGTGGAGGTGCACCTGCAGGTAGGCCTCATTTTTGAGGGAGGGTAATTCATGGGTTCTGTGTGAGATTGAGAATGCGTCTCTCAAAGAGGCTCCCTTATTATCCATAAACAGAAAATCTATTAAAAATCTGACCTGAAGCACGAGCCTTCATAGCATTCTTAACTGTAGGAAATGCTGTTTTTGGTTTAAATGCAGACTACTTTTTGGGGGGG
Source organism: Mesoclemmys tuberculata (assembly GCA_007922155.1). Lineage (NCBI taxonomy): Eukaryota > Metazoa > Chordata > Testudines > Chelidae > Mesoclemmys > Mesoclemmys tuberculata. The sequence continues at coordinate 4,787,919 of ML677025.1, forward strand.
GGGGGGGAAGATGTACACAGTGCAAATTTTTGAACTGAGATTAGATTAGGAAACATTTTGCAGAAGTGACCTGTTCATTTTAGCATGACACTTTGGTGACTAAGGATTGTATTTTCAAAAGTTACAGGGGTAACTGAGATTTAGATGTCCCATTAAATGTCAGAGGGATTTGTGCATGTATGTCATTTGGCGCTTTTGAAAGTCTCCCCCAATTTGCACAAAAAAGCCTTAAAAACTAGGGGCTTCCAGCCCAAAATTTCTTTTCCTGAAGCATAATTTTTTATCTCCTGCTTCAAGTGATATCTAGCAAGTGGCAGGGAGTGAAGGAATTGTTTAAATTCACTAATACTACATTTGTCTTCATATACATGCAAACAGTATTAATTACTCAAACATTAAATTAACATGCACAAGAATGGTCCAGGCTTCTGTTGCTTAGCAGGAGCTGCTGGACTTTCAAATATTAATTTACGCTTCTTTGACTCACAGAAGAGAAGAAAGAGGAAGAGAAGAAGGAAGAATCTGAAGAGTCTGACGAGGACATGGGATTTGGACTCTTTGATTGATCACTTTTGTTCTGGAAAAACAATAAAAATAGCAAAATCCAATCTAATTTTATGCACAGACTTGATTTATCTACTAAAGATAGACTTCTTAGAGGGTGCTCCCTCCAGAAATTCAATTGGATGCCTAATTCTGTTAGGCTCTGAAAAGTCCAGCATCTCTTCTCTATGAATGGATTAATGGTTTGTGAGGGACTGGGAGCCAGGGCTGCTGGGTCTAAGCTTTCATACTGATTTATCAACTTCAGTGAAACCTGATAGTGGGGTTTTGCATTATTTAGTTACCAAGAGCATAAAGAAGTATGGGAGAGAGAGAAGAAATGTTTTAAGGTCCTTGCCTGTGCATGCTCTGTCCAGTTAACTGGAGCTCTTCAGGCCTATTGGACAGCTGAAAACCAAGTAAGAAGATCTGTGTCCTTGCTGCTTTTGCTGCTTTGAGACCTTGTTTGTGAAATGTAATTGCTCAAGGCCTCTCTTTCCCCATCTGTAAAATGGGAATGGTACTTCACAAGTGTCATGGGGTTAATACTTATACAGTGCTTTCATATTCTTCGATGAAAGGCACTATAGAAATCTATTCCCTTCAGAAGCTGAACAGCCTCCAACTATGCTCCTCAGGCAAGGGTGTTGGAATGCTAGAAGTAGCAGAGGGGACTCTAGTACATGCAACTTCCACAACTGGGCTCCAGTATGCTTCACTTGACTGAGTGAAGTTCAGACATGCATGTACTTCAGTACTGGTGCACTACTAAGCACCACATATACTTAATTAAGATCCATGAATTGCTTCCTGGCTTCATAAAACTGACTGGCTATATTTCTATGATCAAACCAATCTATTCTGCTGTATAGCTATTGAGTTGACCATGTTCTACAACGTCACGATCCTGGAGTACCACAAAACTCCTTTTAGTGCACTTAAAAAATGCAGCCAACTTTGTAAAACAACTTGATTTGATGGAAGAAATAATAATAATGATATCTGACTCTTCTATCCTGCTTTGCATCTGGTTCAAAAAGCAGATAAATCACCATTTTGCAGATGAGGAAGCTGAAGTATATGGAAGTGAAATGACTTGCCCATGGTCACCAAGCAGATCAATGGCAGATCCGGACATGGTACTCGGGTCTCTAGTTAGCCCATTGTTCTATCCACTAGGCCACACTGCCTCTCCAGTGACTCAGCCGCAGTGCTAGGGTAGGGAAAAGTTCAATTCAGCGGAAGGTAGGATTCTGTTCCTTCAAATATATCATTTTCCATTACCTTCATTTTGAAATTCAATGTTTTTGGTGTCAATACATTATTGGTTGCCATGACATTTGTATAAGTAACAAGGAAGAGTTTCAAATGTAGAGGATCAGTGAATTTGAGAGTGGTGTACTACCCTTCTTTGACTCTGTTTAGAAACCTGGTCTCCATCTCACTCCACTTTTGCTCTTAATCCTAATGACAAGAGCATAGGTTAAGGGATGAGCCTTGCATAGACTGGTAATGTGGTGATTAGTCTGAAGTGTCTTCCTCATAAACTACACTGGGTATTTCTCCCCCCCGCCTTTTTTTTTTTTTAAGTTACAAAGGTTTGAAGCTGTATTAACAGTATGTAAACACTAGTAGTTCCCTCTCAGGGACAACTCACAGATGACCTATTTTCCTGAGAGGGTGAATCTTTCAAAATACTCTTGTTGTAATTATCCCATGCAGGCTGCCTTGTGCATCCCTCCTATATTTAATAACCAAGACAAATCCCAATCCTTCATTTCCACCTCTCTGCACTGTGCCTGTGTATAGAACATCCTCTTTCCATGTTCCCAGCAACCTCATTTTCTTCTGTGTCCTAAAATCGTTGGCTAGTCTTCCACATTTCACCTCACGTTCTTTGCACTTGTGCCTCATCTGACCTTGGTGACAAGAGCGTGTAACTATAAACAAGGTCCACCTGCACTTGGGTGAGCAGACTAAGAGTTGTAAGCAAGACATGAGAAGTAATTGTTCCCCTCTGCTGATAAGGCCTCAGCTGGAGTATGGTGTTCAGTTCTGGGCACCACATGTCAGAAAAGATGTGGACAAACTGAAGAAAGTCCAGAGGAGAGCAACAAAAGTTAGAAGTTTAGAAAACTTTACCTATAAGGAAAGATAGGGGGAAAAAATGGGGTTGGTTAGTCTGAAGAAGAGAAGACTGAGTGGGGGACATAACTACCTTTTAGCTTGAAAAGGTAGTTACAAGAAGGAGGGTAAAAAATTGTTCTTCTGAGGATAGGACAAGAAGCAATGAATTTAAATTGCAGCACGGGAGGCTTAGGTTGGATATGAGCAAAAACGTTCTAACTGTCAGGGTGGTTAAGTACTGGAACAAATTCCCTAGGGAGGTGGAATCTCGGTGGAGGTTTTTAAGAACAGGTTAGATAAACGCCGAAGGATGGTCTAGTGGAGGGGAGTCCAGGGGGGTGGACTAGATAATTTATTGAGGTCCCTTCCAGTCCTGTGATTCTGTGACTGGTAATTCCTGTGCCAGCTTCACTGACATTTTAAAACGGAGGATTTTGTAAGAAATTGGACTTGTGGGCAATGGGAGGGCTGGGATTGTGGAATAAACCCACTTGCTGGATGGCTTTTAAAAAAACAAACCCAGTGAAATAATGAATGTTATGTTTAGTTGTTAACTTGAGCATGGTCATGAGTTGAATAGGTCAATCTGGAACAGTTTTTTTCTTTGTTTGTTTTTCAGTTTGCAGACTTGGGAAGATAGTTCAGTGTGGATTTGCATTCAGTTCATATTTATAAGGTGGTGTTCTCAACCATGAGCATTGGCAACAAATATTCTTTTTCAAACAAAAGTTGAGTCTTGAGCTTGATTCTGTGACATGGTTCTGTGGCCTGTGACTTTAATGTATCAGGATCCAAGATATGCCAGATATCTTGATTGAATCTGGCAGTCACAAGATATGCCATATTGAAATAACACAACTCCTATCATCTTTGTTGCATCCCTTTCCTTGTGTATGCTTTGTCTAATGTTAGTAACATCTTTGGGCAGAGACCTTATTTACCTCTGATTTCTTTTGCTACACTATAACACCTTTGAAATCAATGCAGTGTAATGCAACTGAGAGCAGGAGGTGGTCCCTAATCTTTTCCAGACATGTGGAATATGTTTTGTACATTATTGGTACTAAATCAATAACTTGGGACATCTATAAACCAAGTTGCATAATAAGTTTTGGCACAATGTCCTACTCACAAATCTTTATAGTCAGGGATCAAATAACTAAACGCAAGAATTAGCACTTAATCCCTCTAATCCACAAAGTGATCCCTCTGTGAATATAAAGTCTATGCAAAAAAAGACTACAGAATTTGTGTCATTTTGCTTTTTTGTTGCCCTCTAAATAGTAACTTCTGTCTGCAGGACTCTGTGTGGATTATAAATAGAGAAGTGGGGGGGAAGGGGAATTCACCTCAGTGGTAGATTTTCTTTGTCACAAAAGCCCAATAATATAAATTACATGGCATTAAATGCTACAGTTCAAAGGGATGAATCTGCTTAGGACAGCTCTCCAAGTGGCTCTGTAGGAAAGAGGTTCCTGGAGGATTATAGCAGCTAAAAATGGACAAAGTGCTAGTCAGTCATCAATTACCCTAAACAAAGGCAGGGTCTGGTCAAAGGAATTTTTAAAATAACCCTTTCTTCCAACAGTAGTAAAAATATTTGAAGTCGAGTCTGAGGATGCAATGTCTTTGCCTCTAATAGAAGTCACTTCCCAAAAGTTTCACACTCGACGTCTTTGCTTTATTTTTGATTGATCCCTTTCCTAGTGTGATTTGACCACCTAGACCTTGTCCTAGATACAAGGGTGCCCTGCCCTAGACCAGATGAATCATTTTAGACTTGGGTGCCTGTAAACCCCTCACCAAGGTGACTTTTTCAAACCTGGGTGCCTGAAGTTGCACACGTAAATAGAGTGACCGAATTTTCAGAGAGTGCTGCGTGTTGTAAGATAAAGCTCTACCTCTGTGCCTTCATTCCTCCTATCTGTGGAATTGGACTAACATGAAACCCTGCTCCTGTTGATGTAAATGGCAGAACTCCCTTTGATTTCAGTAGGGCTAGGATTTCATCATTTGTGTACCTACCTCCTAGATACCTCCTGTATTTAAATCCATTAATGTTTGTGAGGCACTTGGGTGCTATGGAAATTCATTAATACTTGTGATTAGTACCAGAGAAATACCTATGGAGTGAATTAGCTACCCTTTTTAAAAGGGAAGGGAGGGATTTCTGGAGGAAGCATGTCTGACTATTAAGGATCTAATTGAAAGTCCATTGAAATCAGTGGGGGTCTTTCCTTTGATTGCTCCTTGAATTAGGTAGGGCTCTAGAGACCTGCCTTAGTAAAAAAAAAAACCACTTTCACCTGCTGCCTTTAGCTGTGATGATGGGATCCATCAAAAAGCCGATGGCATGTGAGTATTGCAGTCTGGGATGACCTCAATGAATTGCATTGTTTCCAACATGCTGCAAGAGCTAGAAACAGTGCTACTTCTAACCCATGCCTATCATTTCGCAGGCAGTCTGTGAACACCAGGTAAGCAAAACATAACAAACGGTAACTCAAACCAGCAGCGGTTGTTCTCGTGCCTCCTGTGCAACGTGAGAATGCCTGAGCAGCCCAACTGAAAAAGACATGGCGGTAACCCAGCCATCTGATGACAAGAGCACGGACTGCCACGGAGGGGTCGGCATACGATGAAAGCGCAGCTCTTGTGAATTGTACAACCAGAAAAGCCCTTTAACCTATCAAACATTTGGGTTTTTCATTGAGAAGGCGGAGTCGAACGGGAGGCCAGGATTGAGCTGGGTCGCTGCATTCAGATGAATCTCCTTGACGTGGAAAAGAAGAGGTTTACCGCTCCTGCCAGTTTCCATCACTGGTGTAACTCCACTGATGTCGGCCAGGGGTGACTATGTGGCCCAACATCTGTCATGTCTTGTATTTTCAGGCTGGAGGTGGGTTTGCTGAAAAGGGGCATACAATGGCTCTTCTGTCGTCGTACTTTGCTGTTAAGATTTGCTTCCTAGTGGTTGATCCTGGATATTCTGGGTCCAGCTTAGCTGTGGAAGCAATGCTTTTGGGCTGCCAGTTACAAAATTATTTGTTCCCTGTCTTGGTTAATGCTCAGTTTCTTGCTGTAACGAAGGCCGGACCTCAATATCTTTTAATGGTGTCCCTGAACAAAAGTGACCACTTTAGACACAGCAGGGTTGTAACAGGGTCACTCGTTAAAACACACTTTGGCCCGGATTGTCAAAAGTATTAGGCACCTAGTCAAGGTCTGACTCGACTAGATGCCTAAATATTTTTGATGATTTGGGCCTTAAGTCCTGTCTCAAATGGAGCAGGATTTTAACCACACTGAGGGACGGCCAGGTTGTCCAGTGCAGATGTCAGAATGTAGGTGCATGATCCATCCCGAGGATTATTTTAAAACTAGATTGGACAAAGCGGTAGCAAATCACCCAGTAGGAACAGCTCTGCACTGCCTGCTTGGTGGGAATGGGTGGCGTTCTGGTAACTGGGGGAGGTTGGGGCAGCGGCATGAGTTTGCCATGGTGCAGGTTCACTGGTTGCAAAGCTTCATGTTGCTGGGGCTCACGTAACTTGCCCCAGTCAGTCTACCAGAGTCTGGACTAGTATTTCTGTTCAGCTCCTCCCCCAAAAAGCCCCTTGCCTTGGGCTTTGTGGAGGGAAAGGGGGCAATAATTAGCCTCATTATAGGGCGGGACCCAATGCCCATTGAAGTCCATCTGTCTAAGGTGCTTTTGTGGCCCCCGTTACCGTAGCATCTAAGCGCTTCATAATCTTTAGTGTGTTTCTTCTCCCAGCCTTCTCATGAGGCAGGACAATGCTATTATTTCCGTTTTACAGGTGAGGAATTGAGGACCAAGGGTCTGCTTTTTAACAGTATATGGGAGCCTAAAGACTGAGATCAGCATCCAGGTGCCTAACTCCCATGGGAGTTAGGGCCAGGTTATAAAAGGTATTTAGAAGCCCTTCAGGAACTTAAATGATTTGCCCAAAGTCACATGGAGTTTGTAGAAAAGCAGGGAACTGAACCTGGGTCTCCTAAATCCAGCTAGTGCTCTAACCACTGAACCATCCTTCCTCTGAAAGTCAACAGGGAATCTTCCATGGGTTTTGGCTCAGGTCCTTAAGCATTTGTTTATTGGAGAGAAAAGACTGATCCCAGCCAAAATATCCTAGATGTTTCTCTTGGGCGGGGGGTGGGGGGACTGCTGACTGACACACACCTGGGGAAGCAAGAAGGAAGCTCCTCTGTAGCAAAGGCCACAGGTGCTGCATGGGTTTCGTTCCCAAGGATTTCAGGCTGCTGACTTTGTCTTAAAAAGGAAGAGTAAGTGCTGTGCTCACTGAGACCTTCTGAGGAATTCCAGCACACTCCTGCCTCCCAAGGGGTTGTGAGGATAATGTTAAAAGATTGTGAGCTGCTCCGATGTGGTGGTGATAGGGATCATACAAATAGTACAGGTAGATCTAGTCTAGAATCATGCCTCTGCTAGCAGCCAGCTTCAGAGAAAGGTGCAAGAAACCACACGAGGGAGATTTGGGATAATCTGTCTCTAATCCATAATAGCTAGAGATGGGTCTAACCCCTGTAGCATGAGATTTTTAACCCTTCCCATGATTCATTTTAGTATTTCCTGTGATAACTCTGGCTAGTCTTTTTAACCATATAAGTGTCCAATCTGCCTTTGAACTGCTAAATTCTCTGCCTCGGTGATGCGATGTGGCAAGTCTAATTACATATTGTGCTTAGGGGGAGGGAGTATTTTCTTTGATCAGTTTTTAATTTGTGGCCTTTTGTCACCATTGCCAACAGGTGAGACCCGGGACCCTAAATGAAATGGACAAGAAGTGCAACAGCTGCTAGTGCACTATGGCAAAGGTAAAGGCTCTGGCTTTCCTGGGGTGCTTTGGGTTGGCGCTAGCCCTGTGTCAGCTGTGCTCAGATCTGCAGGGAAACGGAGGTTTAGAAATGTTGTGAGGAGAACATCAGGACAGAGGAAGAATGTCACGTGGATTGCTACATAGCCACAAAGCATGGCAGCTATGCCTTACCTTGGAACAATGATCAAAACAGGGATCCCTAGACTCAAGCTGCTTTATCCGGTTCAGCTGTAGAATGGAAATTCTAACTATTGGGGGGAGAAGACGAATGTGCTATCTGGAGGCAGGTGCATTTGGGCTCAGCTTGATATTCAGACACATCGATTTTAGGTGTTCCTTTAGCTGAATTTCTTCTATAGACCAGTAGTCATATTTTTAAGACTTGTGTTTATTCCTGTTTCTGTCTCACAGCCATTGGCTTTCAGCTGAAACCTCAGTGGCCCAAAAGAGACAGAAGGGTTCTGGACTGCCAGGCTTGGCTGCTGAGATCATTTCCTGTGTCAAATAAGCTTCCTGAGAACATGGTGTTTTCTCTCGGTAAGAGGTAAGAGCAACTTGAATGAGAGCTTCAGCTGGGATTTATGGTTTGTTCACACCTCCAGTGGTCATTAGAGGAGGAACCAATGTGTTCTATAGTTATAGCAATGGACAGTGGGTTAGTAACATCAAAAATCCAGGGTTTTATATCTGATTCTGCAACCAAATGATCTTGGGACAGGCCCTTAACGTCTCTGCGCCTCACTTTCCCTACATGTCATGTTATCATAACAAGACTGTCTCTGTGTAGATATCTATTCTGGCTCCGTCCCCATAGCATCTGAATTACATTTGTTCATCTTTGTGCTTTGATGTTTTTGGTTGAAAGGTGCCATGGAAATGTGCAGCGTTGTAAGTATCCTGTTATGGTAAACATCCCACACTAGCTAGTGTAAGAGCAGGGGTGTTAACCCCAGTATCCTGTCTAAATTTTTAAATTAGGTGATTATGTTCTGCCTACGGGTATTAAATACACCTCCTTTAGCTTTAACTGGATGCAATATTCTTCCTACTTTGTGGTGTTGTGTAGCATCGTTGTACTCAGTTGAAAAACTGCTGCATTTCACTTCAGAGGTGGCTGCATATCAGTGGTGCACATTGTGTTTGGAGCAATAGTATTTAAAGGAAGGTTCTACTCTGACTTTGTAAAAATGGCAATTTCTGTCTCATCAGCTCTGTTCCCTCTACATTTCAGATTCATACTTACTCACTTTAGTACCCAGAGTTTGGCCCACGCAATTTTTTGGTACTGATGATTTTGCACAAGCCAGAAAAGAAACAGCTTGACTTTAAAATCCCAGGATGTGTGCGAATCTTTGGCCGTGAAGAAAAAAATAGCTATCATTTGACTTGTATACTGAGCAAATGCACACAGAAAATCACTCAGACATCATAAACATGGAACAGTAGGGTGTCACTTTCCAGAGCAGGACCAAACTGGGTATACGAAGGCTAGTTAGAGAAACAACTGCATTCAAGATAAGAGCTGAAGGAAACACAAGTCACAGTTACAAACTCTTTGGGGGCAGAGACCATCTTTTTGTTTTGAAGATAAATGTGTGCTTTGCTGAATTGGGGTCTAGAACAGGACTTTACAAACAGATGGTTTGCAGCTCCCATTGATTTGGTTTCCCACTGGAGCTTTCCCATTAACTAATTAACTAAGCAGTGGTTCATCAGCAAAGTACTTAACTTTAAGCCCAAGAGAATTTCTCGAGTTCTTCATTCTTGCTTGGCAAAACTCCCCAGTGACTTCAGTGAGAGTTTTGCGTAAATAAAGAAAACCTGAGTCAATACAGACGCATTTGTTTCACACACTTTCATCTCTCAGGATTTGTGGCTTCGCCATGTTCCCTGATCGGGCTAGGTTCTGTTACTGATCCAGGTGCAGAAGGGCTATTAGTTGAAGCTTTGTGGTGTATTTCATTGTGTAACTCTTATGCTTTTGCCTTCTGTATAATATCCCTTTAAAACTCTAAAGGCTCTCTGGTCTGTAGAGACCATCAGCTGTGGAATGCATAGTTCCATGCAGATTGTTTCAGAAGACACACACACATCATGCTCTCTCTTCGTGACTTTACTTTTGGTTCTTTCTTATTTAGTTGTTTCCTTAAATCTAAAATAAAAGCTTATTCTGGCTGATAGCACCTGTTTGCTCGTGTATGGGAAACGCAACTGCTGTAATCAGCTCTGATATATCTGAGCAAAGAGGAATCTTTATTGTTAGTTTGTATTACAGCACCATAGCTATGCACAGAGCAAACAAAACACAGTGTCTACCCCAGGCCCTTACAGTCGAGAGGAGTAGGACACCTGACCTCACTCCAAAGGCCACCCACAGGAGTCCCTTGCTAGACTCTGAACCCCAACCCAGGGACAGCCCAGATATGCTGTGTTTTATCCCACTGACACAGTGAAAAGAGGGGGCAGACAAAGGGGCAGGAATGGGAAGGAGATGTGTACAGGTTATTAGGTGACCTGTTGTCACAGTTTACACTGTGTTAATCCCATTTCTTTACCTATATATTATTTGTACATGTAAAGCCTGATTTTCAGAGCACCCAGATCTCAGCTGAAGTCATCAGGGGAGCTGCGGCTTCTGTGCAAGGAAACTGTGTCTTCACTTGATCCATCACTTTCGAAGGCTTTCAATAAGAGCTGTTGCAGCCGCCCTTGCTTAGATTTTCCAGAACAGCCCTTGATTGCAGTTACCTAGAGAAAGTAATGAGAGATGATATTTTCTCAGTGGTGGTAATATTTTGGACCACCATCTGGTCAACAAAATGGCAAAAGCTGCTTTGATTCTTCCACGTTGCCCCTAACGTTACTCTGTAAAATGCAGCTATTTATCACCCTCAGGTTTCATTGCTGACCTGTCTTTCCCATTTCTGCTACACTTTATAAATGAAGTTGAAATGAGGAACAAAATCTGGTTACTGCACATTGGGGGTGGCTGGGTGGTGTTAGTGGCCAGTGATATAAGAGATGGGGCCCTTCTGGCCTTAAACTCTGTGACTCCATGCAGAGTGCACACAAGGGCCAACTGGACAGCAGAACAGACTGCCCTGGTCCTCGTTCTGGGCCCAATCCAAAGCCCATTAAGTCAATAGAAAGACTCTCGTTGACTTCAGTGGGCTTTGATCAGGCCCCCATAGAATGTCGTCATGTGGCTGTTGTCAGAATGGCCTCCTTGGAAAGTGGATTATTAGTCACTTTCCTGTAGCAAGCAAAGATTCCTCACCTGGAATAAATCCCTGTAGCTCTATTGACTTCAGTGGAGTGATACCGATTTACAGCAGCTGGGTATCCAACCTCTTGTCAGGCAATCACAGGCACAGCTATGATGCTGTATAAATGACGACAGGTTCACCTTCCTACTTCTGATCTACCAGTAGGACCTGCTTACCTCTCCGTATGCCCCATAGCTCGTTCCTTCTCCACGATCTCATCTGGTTCCTTTCCAACCCAGGCCTCAGCCCATCAGGGTTATTAAACAGTAGAACTTCTTACCTCTCTGCTGCTTATGGATCTGGCAATGTCATCACAATGACTTTAGCAAATTGCCCTCCCTTTTTAACCCTTGTCACCCTGCTCCTGACTCCCAAGAGGTCCCACAAAAGCCTGTGCTTTAGGAGCAAAGGAGAGACAAGGTAACATATTTGATGGTGCTCAGAAGAAAGTTCCACTTGGCAACATCTTCTCTTCGGGCAGAACAAACTGTTCGCCTAACAGAGACTTCAGCGGTATTCTTGGCTGAAGTCTGATAGCTAGGCTTTTCAAAAGTGACTCGTGATTCAATTCCTCAGTGTTTGCGTGCTCTGCTTGAGATGCCTAATTTTCAGAAGGTAAATGCTCAGGAGGCGCAGAAAAATGTTGCACCTGTTATCCCAGATGCAAGGCCCAGATCCACAAAGGTATTCAGGTACCTAACTACCATTGATTTCAATGGGGAAGTGGGCACGTAAATATCTGTGAGGATCTGGGCTCATGTGTCTAATTTAGTGATTCTGAGCTCTTTGAAATTCTACAATAGATCTTAGCTGGGGGATCCAATAAACTAAATTTCCTTGTTCTTCCTTCTGTTTGGGGGCTGGTTTACAAAGTGACAGCAAAAAGGTTAGTCGGATATTATAGGGGGACTTAGAATTATTTAACACCTCTATTTGAGGGTGTTAAACTTCAGGAAGCCCTTGTCCGAATCAATTCAAATTATGCAAAACAGAAGTTGCACTTTGCACTAGATCTAACCAATAAGTTGGCTGATGTGACTTTTCGTGTGGAATTTAGTTGGGGAGGGTAAAATCCTATCAGAGGTTCTCCTACAAGTCGGTCTTACCTGTCAGTGAGAGAGTGACCTGTTCATGGAACTTGGTCTGGCACAAGATGCTGTGATGTGATCTCAGCAGCTGAGTCCAGGGATCCAGTCGTCTCTTGGCTCTTAAGGGCAGGTGAACCTACCGCTTAAAGCCAACGGAGGTTGAAACAAACAGAGCAGATAAATACAATCCTTCAATAACAAAGGGGCAATAATGGCAAATTAATTTAAGAAAAGAAAAATCATTCTGAAACCAAATATCCACTCGGGGCAGCGGTGCTGGAACAATTTGTATAGCGGGGGTGCAGAGAGCCATTGGACTCAACTGGAAACCTTGCATATGATGGAAACCACTTGAAGCCAGGAGGTGCAGCTGCACACCCACCACCGTTAATTCCAGCACCTATGTACCCACCCCTCCCTTATTGTTATGGGGTCAGTGCCGGGGCAGAGGGCTAGAACTACAGACCAGCCACTGTCAGTAGACTCATCCCCAGCTTGCAGATATCCAAGTTGGAGTCCATGCTCCTCTTGTAGAGACCTCTGTGGGGCATGTGGCTCTCAATGCACATCTATGATATTACAGTAGTAAGGAATAATGAGCGTATAACCCCTCTACCTCTCTGACCTGAGAGAGTGAGAAAGAAGCCAGAAACTCGGAGAGGTTGCCCTGAGTCTGCCCATGGGGCAGCAGAAGAAAGCTGTGTGTTTGCCAATGTTTCACACAGGATAGGCTCAGCACAATGCACCAATAACGTTCACTTCAATGAATATGGCCTAGACTCCCCCGTCTTCCTGACAGCGTCCTCATTGTGTTCCTAAAGGATTTGCAAATGAGGCACTCCATATCCTTTTGCTTTCTGCAGCATCCCAGAGAGATCCCAGTGTAACATTTTTCGGTTAGTGAAAACCAATGGGAAAGAAGAAATACAGCTCCTCTACCTTTGTCACAGTGCTGAGGTGTCTGCTGCAGTATTTTCTTGTCCTTTCCTTTTACTGTCTCGTTCTCCCCTATTGATAATTACAATAGTTGCATGTTTACACATCGCCTACGTTTATGTGGTTGTTTGCGAGGAGCAGGGATTGTGCAAAAGATCGCAGTGATGCTTTGTGAGATTGAGCAAGCTAGGAATCCACCCCTGATATATCCAGGCCCCTTTTGTAACACTTACTGTGCTTCTGTAAGAAGAAAATGGCATCATGGTATCCTTGGAAATAAAAGTCACGTAGCACCTATAAGAGAAACCACTCAGCGTTATAAAGAACAGTCATTCTAATTCCCAAAAGTGGCAGTAATCGGATCCAGTGTCTCCCACTCTCGCCGTTCCATTGTGAGTCTCACAATAATTGGTGTCTTTCTAAAAGCACCAGTTACCAGAACCATGTGGCTTTCTGCTTTTCCTTGGGAGCATCTCGGCTTCCATTAAAATCATTGTAGAGAAAAGCCTGAAAATTTGAATACTGAAGGCTGAAACATCAGAAGGGCAAATAGAAAAAAACCTACCCAGAATATTTTCCCAAAACACATGATTTTTAAGCCAATCCCATGATTGGTGGGGGCCTGGTTCATTGTCCTCAAATGCTTGAGGTTGGCAATACTGAAATGATTTGGCATTATGCCATCACTGAGGCGACTCACCAGAGGACTGGGTGGGAAAATACTGTAATTAAGTCTGAGCAAGTTCGTGACTGAGAGCTGGAAGGTGGTTTGGAAGATGCCGATATAGCTGAAAAAAGCAGGGCAGTCCCTTGGGCAGATGTCAACCTCTCCTGTAAAAGGGGATATCGTGATCATGGTTTCCAAGTCGGAGCCAGGTTGCACATTACTTATACCTCCATCAATGTAGCGCTGGGAAGACATGCAGTTTGAAGAAGAGAATAGTTCATTAGGAGTGTGTCACAGCAGAGTGCACAAGAACAAAACAGAAATGCTTCACATCTGCATGGTTTAACGAGAGAGTCAAATCCCACTAAAGGCCCAGATCATAATTTAGGCATGTGAAATGGGCACTGATGGGCCTGATTCTCATTTATATTAAGGCCACTTAACACTGGCGTTCAAATTATTTTTATGCCCATTTTAAGGCTCTTCTACACTGTCTTAGTGTAAATGAGAATCGAGCCCTAATGTATCTAATGCCATTGGATTAAGGATGGTATTTTCTGATTCAGGCAAAGGATTGGGAGTAAAGAGACCTAGGGAGTGGATCCTCGGTTCAAGTAAATCAGCATAGTTCCTTTGAGTTTCCTGGAGCTACTCCTGTCACACTGGCTGAGAATCTGGTCCCTAGATCCTAGGTGCCTTGTATAGATCTGGAGTCAAGACTAGCCCTTGCATGCATATTGTACTAGCTGGGCAGTTGGTAGTGCTAATGGCTCAAGCAAACACTTGCAGCCCTGAAGGATCCATATGCCCAGAGTTTAATTCTACTCGCTGGTTTCGTTTGCACTTTTGTCTCCTCCACGGCTTCTAACAAACCTGAAACCTGCATCAAAACTCAAGGGGTATGAAGGCCCATAGACTGAAGTAATCATCCACAAGGACTGCAGCTAGTAAGAGCTGCACACCCTAGCAGCGTGCTTGAGATCCGTGCCAGCCCACCATCTGATGAGATCAGACAGCTTCTCCCCCTCCCAGAGCATTGGCAAAGAGCACTCACCACCCCTCTGAAGGAGGGCGGGTTGAATCCACAGTACAAAGGAATGAAGCAGCTACAGATCAGTGCCTGTGGGGAGAGGGGCAAAGGGTGACAGGTGAGTAGATAAATATTTTAGAGGCACATCATCAACCAGGAAATAGCATTTCCCTCTGAAAATGTTGCACATGGAGTTACAAGTAAGACCTCAGATTGCCACAATGGGGTGAGCATAGAGGAAAACAACCTAGTTGTCTTTATTTCAGTGTGGTGATACTGTGCCGTTGCCAGCAGTTTGTGGACAGGCTCTTTTGCTGCTCTGCTATTAGTCAGTTGCACTCCCCATCTGTCCAGGGATAGGGCAACCGTGGACATGAGAGGTGGGGTCTAATCTCATCACTGCCGTCGACTTGCACAAGGTCCCATAACAAGTCACTTCCCCTCTCTGTGCCTCACTGTTTCCATCTGTACAGTGGGCATAATGAGGCTTTTCTTCCACATGGGGCCAGCTCTTCTACAGTGCTGCCAATGCATCTTAAGGCCAGCACACTGTTGCCACTGGTTCAAAGGAGGATTGGACTCCAAGAGCCCATTAAAAGTTTGCTTCCCACTGGGATGCCTTACTAGGAGAAGTCTAGAGAAACTGATGGCGAATCCAGCCAGACAGCTCTACACACTGCTAGGTCAGAGTGGAACTGGCATTTTTACTCACAGGCACAGACCATGCCACATGGAGCGTCAATCTCCCTGGGTTAATTTGCATGTGGTACTGCCTCCATAATCCAAATGGCATTGGTATAAATCAGCCAGTGAGAGTCAATTAGAGCTGATTAAATACTTTGTCCATAACTTGATACTCTTCTTCAGGGCCCAGATGAACGTGGAGTCTCTGTGGAATCGGACAGGGCTAGAATAATGCCTTCCCAGCCGGCACATGCAGTTTGAACTAAGACCAACAGGGTTCCTCTCTCACTAATAAACTCGGTGATTGTTTTTCTAGCTCATCTCCAGTTTTATTACTTCCCTATTACTCTTCTAAACACCCAGGAAACAAAGCCACCAGTACCTGCATGAGCTCCTCATTTGACTGGTACTCTGAAACGATGACGTTCTGTAAATCCAACAAGCGGGTGAGAGAAATGTAAAGCTTTCCCGAAGCCAGCTGGTATGAGTTCTCTGACAGTATTTTGTGGATCCCCTTCTCTATGATCCGAAGTACACGGTAACCTGGACAAAGGGTGAGAACACTCGCTTTCTTGTTTTCTTCCATAGCTTCATGAAAAACTTCTTCTACCAGACCTGGAAGGGAATAACAAAACGCAATCACCAGCTTTTATAGGCAGAAGGGAACAAATTCTACTCTCACATCCTAATAGCAGATGTTGCATTGATGAGTGCAGTATAAGAACCTATAGAATAAATGTCATGACTTTTGTCTTGTGGCAATACCTAGAAGCCCAAGAGAAAGATTCCATAGTGCTAGGTGCTGTACATAGAAGTACTTAAATGGGTCCCTGCTGCAAGATGCTTATAGACTAAGATTAAGAGAATCAAGAGGAGATGTGCTGCACACAAATAGAATTTGACTCCCAGTATCTTCCAGTTAATTTGATATCTGGGTAACTTTATCCTCCATTTAATTTGATCAAACCCCCAGGAACACACACATTCGTATTAAGAGAGCCTAAGTATTTACACAGGCTAAATATGTGTCTAGTGAAACAAAATGTGTCAAACAAATAATAGAGCGTCCCATCTGTGATGCTTTCCCCAGTGATGTGCCAGGAAACGTCCATGATTGATTATTATTATGTATTTATTAAGAACCTGATCAGATTGTCACCCTAAATAAGGCATTTGCAATCCACGCTGAACCACAATCTGGGCCATAAGCGTTTTATTTAGGATGGGAGCAGGTTCACCATATGTGACCTTGTAATGGAAACAAATGGTAATACTTCCTGATGGCTGTTACCTTGCACATCACTGGTAATATCTTCAGCGCTGGTGCTCTCCATTATATGTTTGGCGCATCTGGATTCATTGTAGCCAATGGTGATGTATAAATAATTAGCAATATAAAGAATCTAACCCAGCACTGGGTTCTATGTTGAAACTGTTGCCAAGAATCTCAGAGCTTATCTTCTCCATGGTTGCAAAAGAAAGAGCTGTGAATCTGGGTTTCCCCAGTAATTCCTATGGATGGGAGAGGAGTCGGGGGGAGTGGAGTGATGAATATCAGGAGTAACGGAGGGGAAAAAAAATCAAACCATCTGGCATAGGGAAACAAACTTTTCTCCCCTACAGTTGCTATTTAGCTGTCAGCTGCATTTTCACAAGATCCATGTAAGCATTGAGGGCCTGATCCAAAGCTCTTTGAAGTAAATGACTTCAGGGGGCTTTGGATCAACCATACATTGCCAGTGTTCTCAATGTTGTAGGTTTCACCCCCGGAGCAGGATCTAAATATTGCATCATAGACGCTGACTGTAACTGAAGACGCTTGCACATGTTGCTAGGCTGTACCTAACACACCCCAGTGTTCTTCACCCACACAGAACAGCATGGGACAGATCCCTGGATTTGTTACAACCTTACCTCTCACCAGCAAAACCTCCTTTAAAAACCATGTTGGCTTACGTAAGGGCAAGCCCCCCTTCACATTCATCTTCAAAGGGATTGATGAGTTACGGGAAAGGTCTTCCCCGTTCGGTATCCTAGCACTACACACAGGCTCGGTGCCTCCTCTTAATACAGAGGAACCCGATAACAATTTTCAAATATCATAAGGGCTGTTATAAAGAGGATGGTGATCAGTTGTTCTCCACGTCCACTAGAAGTTGGATAAGAAGGACTGGGCTCCATCTGCAGCATCAGAGATTTAGGTAAGCGGTGAGGAAAAATGTTCTAACCATGAGGGGAGTTCAGCTCTCGAACAGGCGCACCCAGGGAGGCTGTAGAACCTCCATCACTGGAGGTTTTTAAGAACAAACACCTGTCTGGAATGGTCTCCATTTCCTTGGTCCTGCCTCAGCGCAAGGGGCGGGACTAGACCAGTGTTTCTCAACCTTTTTGATACCAGGCAGCGGCTTGCTGCCTTCCTAAACTGTGTCAGGGAGATCTTAGCAACCGGTGCCGGTCCACGGACCAGTAATTGAGAAACCTGAATTAGATGACCCCCGGAGGTCCTTTCCAGCCCCACATGTCTATGATTCTACCCACAAGGAGATATCCCTAGAAGAAGCCACATTTAAAAATACACTTATATATGGAATAAAGTAAATGGATACCTTCCTTACCTATGTCAGCATCACACGCCACTGCTGCTGCTACAAGTGACCCACACGAGGCTCCATAGAACTTGGATGCTGATCTCATTATTTCAGGAGCCAGGTCCCATAAAGCCCGCAATGCTCCTATCTGGTAGTTCATAAGAAACCCACTCCCTGAAAAAGAAAGAGAGATTGGGCTTCCGGGGGCCCTGGGATCTGCTTCAGCCATTGCCAACCACACTGGGAGCTCAAACCTACAGCCAGCAAAGAGCTTAAGGGGTTCTGAACAGATTGGGCTTCCATTCAGTGACCGATCAGCTGTCTTACTGTCAGCACTGAGTACCTGGCACGAACACAGGTGTAGGCAGGGATGGGTGGGGTCCGAAGACACTGGGTCTTTTTATCTTATGCTATTCATCAACTCATAGCAGCAGGATTGCTTAAGAGCATTTAGCACTCAGCAAAAAGGAAGATTGCTCCTTGGCTAGTAATCACAGGATACAAGCATAACACAAAACCTTACGCAAGCGAAACGTGCACTGTTTATGTGAACTGCACAGGCACCAGATATGTTCTGAAAAAAGAGCAGTTACTATTTCTGTACCAGTAAATTCCACCATCAGATGATTAAATACACCAAGAGACTGAATTGTTTATTAGGTAGAAAACAGGACTGGGCCTGGACAGGCCTGAGTTCTAGTCCCAGCAGCGCTGGTGCCCTGGAGCAAGTAACGTCACTGCTCTGTGCCTCAGTTTCCCCATCATAAAATTGGAATAATGACCCTCACTCCTTTGTAAAGTGCTTTGAGCTATATGGATTGAAAGAAAGATATATTTGGATATGAGCTGTCTCCCTGGAAAATATCCCTTGAAAGAAAATGTTTAGATACTGAAATGCAAGCTAAAAAACTATTTAATTTTTGACCAGCCCCTGGGTCAGAGTTAAGGTGATTTGTGTTGTAGTGAAATGCATTTCTTTGTACTTATTAGAATAACGTGTTTCTTTATCCTAGGCTTGAGCCTGCCTGTTTGAAGACAATGGAAGTTTTACAACTGACTTAACAGATGCAAGAAGAGTTCTAGCGCACTATGATTTTGTGATTCAGTAGTACCTACTCAAAATCTGTAACCATTGTTTTAAATGTGTGATAAACACACAATAAGAGACATTCCCTGCCCCAAAGAGCTTAGGACCAGATTTTTTAAAGGTATTTAAGATGTAGATTGGCACCTAGTGCAAGTTAGGCACCGGGGGGGGGGTTAAAAATCCAACTAGGAGCATATCTGCCTCTTCAGGCATCTTACATTTACCCTTAACAAACTGTCCTGTCTGTGCTAAACAGACAAGAGATGAGAGGGGAAACTGAGACACCAAGAAGTGAAATGACTTGCCCAAGATCACCCAGAACGTCAGTGGCAGAGCTGGGAATAATGCCCAGTAGGCAGCCTTTCAGAGTCTAGCACTGGAGTCTGGAAAAGCAGTGATTCACGTGCGTAAACGAGGGTTCCCCCAGCTTTTATTGGTGGAATCTCCTGTTTGGTGGATAGGCCCCTCGGCGTACAGCCCAGGTGTCCCATTGCTCCATGGTTTGCATTTTCTCTCACTCTCAATTGTCTTTTCTGCCTCTTTCCTTTCTCCTCTGTGTTCCTTTCCTCCCCATGCTGCCCAGCATGCAGAGGAAGTGTCTGCCCATGAGTAGCTCTTAGTGGCTAGGCCATTTGCCTTCCTCCAGCTGACTCATGAGCCAGGAAAAAAAACTTGTGCTGGTGAACTTCAGGCAGGAACATTAGGGTCTGCTGCAGGAGCAGAGAAGGCAAATGAAAGGGGATTGGGCCAATCCTGTGTGGTGCAGCATTTCCCTCTCACACGGCTCCTCTCCTGTGCTTTGCTTCCCCTGAATTAGTCTGTCACTTGCCCTGCCCCTGGCTGGGAAATACTGGTTTATGTTGTGCAAGGCCCAGGGTGCTTATTAGGCAAGGTGTAGCTAGTTCTGACAGGTCTGAACAAAGAGGACCCGTAAAGGCAGCGCCCTCTTTAACACAGCCTCGGAAGATTTCCTTTCTAGGCCAGCTCAATAGCTAACGCGATTCTCACATTTCTGTGGGACCCGATTCCTCTGGCTTCCTGGCTGAGCCACATCTATCACTTCTCAGGTCTCATTCCAGACAGTCGGCCAGTTTTAATGGGACAAACGCCAGACTAGCAGTTCTGAATACAGCTGAAGCAGTGGAGAACATTCTGGATAAGCCCCTTCACTCGGGAGCAGGCCTCACTGTAGGACTCTGTAGATCAGATTTCAACCCGCAGCCAAATTTTAGACATTCCTCTCTTTACATGGGAAAGAGCTTTTAAATTCATAGGTCAGATTCTGCCATCCCCCTTCACACTGGTGAAGTTCACCCCATGCCAAGGAACAGCCCAAGGCTAAAGTATATTTTTAAGTATATTAGGAATAAAAAGAAACCTAGCCATGGTGCTGGTCCTTTGACAGTTGGAAATGGTAGAATTATTACAAATAATGCAGAAAAAGCAGATGTGTTCAGTAAATATTTCTGTTCTGTATCTGGGAACAAAACAAATGAGTAAGGATGCAAACTGCTCTCTGGGTGCTTTGAAAGAAATTCAGCCTTATACTGCGTTTTCTTTTCAGACCTTGGCAATCATGAGATGCCACGGATACCAATGGCCACACACATGGTGAATTCACTTGATAGCTTTGTTTGGACAGGATTGTTCATTTCTGGTGCTCCTTGAGAGTCATAGGCTGGGTTGCCGAACAGCTGTGTGATCAGACCACACCAAGCTGGCTTCGCTAAGTAAAGCACCAGCTGAGGTAAGAGGCTAAATTGCTTTAAATCTTTGCTGGAGTGGCTGTGGATTGGGATGGAGCTATTGGAGGAAAAGAAGACATGTGGTCTATCAGAGGCATATGGTCCTCCAGCAGTGGGTAGAATGTATTTCTGTTATTAATTATCACTTATATATTGGGGTATCTGTTTAGAGAAGGCTATGCAGACAAAAAGGAGGGCAAAGTCCATGCATCTAAGATCTTAATAGCTGTGGGCCTGATCTTGCACATCCATGAGCCATCTTTACACGGTCCAGCATTTCCATCTGATGGAAACGTGTCACCACTACAGCTGGTGAGCGAATGGGAGGAGGAGGAAATCATGAGAAGTCCTTTCATGATTTTAATCAAAACATTCCTCTATCCAAATTGTGCAATTTCTGTGATGTTTAGGGACTGGAGGCAGCTTACGAGAACTGAGGGGGCATTGACCGTTTTGGAGCATGGGCCGAAGCTGCAGAATTGTCCTAAACATCCTTGAAACTCTCTGGCCTCTGTTCACCGTTTCTGAGGGAACTGTTAACAAAGGCCATCGTAGAAAATTAAAACAAGGGTGACTCTGGAGCTCCTCGTCCCATTGACAACAGCCCAGCAATTGGTTTAACTTGGGGCTTTTCTACCCAGGGACATCCAGGAAAACTAATCCAAATGAACGAAAGCCTTTAATTTGAAGTGGATTAGTTAAACTGCATTAAACACCAGAGACTTGCTCTGCTCTGTGGTAGCCCTGCTCCCTTCTCTGCCACAGTCTCCCTGTGTGACCTTGGGTAGGTCACTTGGCATGCATTAGATGCTTAGGAATCTAAATCCAAATCAGTGGGATTTAGGCTCTGAAGTGCCTAAAACACTTTGGAAAATGAGACCTAGGCCCAGCAACATTGAGTGTAGCAGTGCCGCAATACCTTTAAAGATCAGGGCCTGAGTCTCGCTGTATCTCTGTACAATGGGGATGTAATAGCAGTGTCCTACTGCACAGGGGTGCTTTGAGAATAAGCGCATTCAAAGGCGGTGAAATACTTAGCCATTTCAGTGATGGGAGGGCCATATAAATATAATAGATGAGTACCAGTGTGGCTATGTTGGCAGCTCCTCTCCACACCGCACTAGGATGGGGCTTGCACTGTGTGGTCTAAAAGGTCTCCATTAACTTATCTAGCTCTTTTTGGAACTCTGTTATAGTCTTGGCTTCACAACCTCCTCTGGCAAGGAGTTCCACAGGTTGATTGTGTGTTGTGTGAAGAGATACTTCCTTTTGTTTGTTTTCAACCTAGTGCCTATTAATTTCATTTGGAGACCCCTAATTTTTGTGTTATGTGAAGGAGTAATATGAGAATATTGTTGGGGTCTCTTGCAGCTGCAGCAGTCGTGTGTGTACTCAACATTGGTAAAGAATGTGATGCTTTCACTGATTAAATAATGAAAACTTCTCTCCTGTGTGGCTAATACTAAAACATGTATTCATAATTGTTGTAATAGCATTGTACTTTGACAGGCCTCTTTTAGTGCATACTGCCATGGAAATGTCTGAAAGTCCTGGTTTATAATATGCCTTACAAAAGGGATCGGCACGCGCAATTAAGCCCAGATTTTCAGGAGTGTCCAGCAAGTGAAGCCCTGGTTTCTTTTGAAAATCTGGCCCATAATTCCACTTTGTAGTGGGATATACTTCTCTAGCGCCTCCTTGGGGAGAAGGTGGGTGTTGCTTCTGAGAGTCCAGGGCGCTGCCTTCTAGCTGTGCTGTTCAGGGCATCTGCCCCCGAGTGTGTGTGTGTTAGGGTTACCGCCTGTGCAGGTTTCAGGTTGTGTGTCTGGTTGCCATTTGACAAGCACTGGTGTCCGGGTTGCTTTTTTTTATCTATGACAACCGTAAGCAGAAGGAAGGAAGTAGAGCAGCAGCAGCAGCAGCCGCCACCTTGTGCCAGGTTGCTCCTGCGGCTCACAGCAGCTGTGGCGTGTGCCATGCAGGGGCAGGGCCGTTTCTTCAGCCAGCAGCCTCACGGAGCTGCCACTCTGCCCTGAGTAGGAATCTTCCCTTTTAAGGACCAGCCCATCTTCAGGCTTGGCAAGCCTCACACTCAAACCCTCCTAAGCCCTGGAATACAGTGAGCTCTCTCAGAACTGTGCTTTCTGGTTCCCAGGGGCTCCAGGTACCCTCACTGTGAAGGCAGTGAAAATCCTGCCGCTCTTCAGCACCAGTCCCTCTGCACCCAGCTCCCTCAGGACCAGTGGACAGGGAACTTGCACATTTTTATAACTAGACAAAAGCCCCAATTCAGGGAACCACTCAATTACATACCTTCCCCTCGACTGCAATGGGACTGAAGCACACGCTAAAGAACTGGCTTCAACCGAGATGCTTTTCTGAACCGGGGCTGGGATAACTTTAAGATGTTTAAGGCTGGGATTGTCAATGCAGTCTAAGGGAGTTAGGTGTCCAAATCCCATTAATCTTCAATGGAAATTGGGTGACTGATCCCAGCCTAAATAAATAGCAGTTTTTTTCTTTAACAAGTTCTGCAGCATAAACTTTGCAGACGACAACCTCACAAAGTCATTGAGCAGGGAATGTCTTCTGACTCATAGATATTGGAATATAAGTAGGTCTTGAAGCTAATGATATTTAAGCTATAATAAATTCCTCATTGCAGCATCTCTAAAGTTACTTAGTTAAAACTTTCCCATGTGTGTTTCCCTTTGTCTAATTTGTTATCAAAATATCACACTGAAAAGGATTTGTTAAAATGACTGTCATGCTGCAGTGATCCATTAGTAGCCTGCTGGGAGGAGGAGTTTGGGATATTTAAACATTGTTGAAGTGGTCAACAATACAGCAGGTGCTGATGTGCAGTACCTGAAATGATGGGTGTACAGCAGATCCATTGCACCTCGGATGTACCTGAAACGGAACAGCACAGCAGGTATGTTCACCTGGATGTAATGACAATGGTTAGTAGTAGTGGAAAATATGTCCTCCGGGGGGGGCAGGAACAAAGCGTTTGGTGAAGGCAGACTTTACTGACGTAATGAGAAATAGCAAGTGTGTTTTGCAAAGACCCATGAGACATTAGAATGTCATTGTTCTCAGGCATCTCCATCCTTGCCTTTCCCATTGCTGCCAGTTTGGATGGATGAGCCCCAAGTCCACTGCATCTGCTCTCAAGTAAGAGCGCAGGCTTCTCGGCCTGTATGATGTGTAAAAATGGGTGCATTGGATGAAGAATTCAGTGGTAAATTAATTGCAGAAACCTGGAATAGAACCACCTCCCCCCCAAAAATTAATCCTCTCTGAGGCATTGCCCTAACTAGGTGGTTTGTTTTCTTATTGATGGTCCTTTCGTAGCAAGTTTTGTTTTATAAGGAGGCTTAAAATGCAATCTGTCTTCTTTATAGTCTCTTGTGAATCAGTGTAAAAGGTCCCTCTGACTTCAGTACACAAATCCCTCTTGTCTTTCAGCTGAAAACACTGTATTATTAATTAACTTTAAGACCAGCTTTCTGTTTAAAGCTTGACTCTTCTGTGTTACTTTAATTGCCTTGAAATTTGGTGGGCTTCATGAAGACACAGGGTTCTGTTAACATCCAAAGTTGGGGCCATTTGACTAAGGCATTCCTGAGATGCATTTCTTGAAGTTGACAGATTCTGGCAAACTATTTTTGCTTGCAGATAGAGATCAAACCAGGGTTTGGATCAGCACATCAGGGGCTCACATGTCCAACGGCCATCACAGCAGAGTGCCTGGCACCCCCCAGCCCTTTGGGGGAAATCAAGTTAAAATGTCATTTCAAAAAGAGTTTGCTTCTCCAGTTAAAGGTGCATGTGTAGGCCCACTAGCCCTACTGGAGTAAAGTGAGCAGGTACAGACAGAGGCTAATTATTATCTGGAAAATTCTCTTTATTATAGGAGCTGGGTGGCTCGGTGAGAATGTCGTGGTCAGTTAAACTGAAGCACCACTGGGTTAAACTGGGCACTCAGATTTCACAGGGCAGAAGTCTGAAGTAAAAAAAATAAATGAATAAAAGCCTCAGGTGTATTGCTCCAATCTTCCTCTAGCAAAGGGGGATTTTATTTGGGGGGAAATGTAATCTGAATACAGCAGAATGTTCAAAAGATGCTGAAACTATTTGTTGCAAAGAAAATAAACGACACTACCAAAGGCCCCTTGGGAGGGGCAGATAATTAGAGGTGGAAGTGTAGGTGGGAAGAGGGGGGGACTGGGGGATCCAGATGGGGACTAGGGGGTAAGGGAGGGGAAGGGTGCGACTCTGGGAAGGGGATATAGCAACTGAGAGGCCTATCCTCCCAACAAAATTCCTCTTTCTGTTTAGAAAGCTAGGAAATTAAATGGCAAAAACTTTGTTAAGGTAAGGTTGCCCTGTGATAGGCAGTGCCCTTCCGGAACATTGAGGTCAGCAAAACTCAAACTTCTGAAAGCGATGTTTCCCCTACCTATCATTAAATCCACAGACTGCTCTCATATCCCACCTCCCTACTGACAAGACCCCCAGGGCCCTGACGTGGCCTATCTAATTTTGTGTGGAAATGAGACGGACTGGAACCTCAGGGTACACGTGCACCTTTTTCTTCCACGTAGCGGGGAATCAAACCCAGATCTCCTCATATCAGTGACAGGTCTCCCAAGCTGCTCCAGCATATTTCACCATCATTCAGTACAACTGATGAGCATGGCTAGAGTGAGCATAGGTGAATTCCCAGTGCCTATTGCCAGCAGCGTTAGGGTTGGGTGTGCATTTACCGTAATTGTGTATTTCCTGGAAGGGCATGATCTATCATGGGATTAATGAAGTTTTTTGCCATTTAAAAGTTGTAAAGATGCATTGAATTCCATCTCACCAGAAGGTAGCTCTCCTTAGAATATGGTGGACTGAATGTGACAGCCCTCTCTTGAATACTTCTCATAGAAGGGGTAGGCTCTTGGCAGTATTAGAAACAAATCCTGCGTCCTACCCTATAAAGAACATTTCCTCAGAGAGGCAGTTGTGACACTGTGTGAACTGAGTCCCAACTTCATCCGTCGCAACTTAAGCCGTTCAATCAGCAGAACAGATGCAGTCACCCTTGCTTTAATATTGCAGAATGCCCATTGACGACAGTCTCCTAAAGAAAGCAAATGGATGTTTATCAGTGTCAAGGATTTTATGGTGACTCCTCACATATGATCCATTGTTGAAGAAATGCTACACCAGGTCCCCCCCTAAAATGGGAGCTGGGCAGGAAGTGGTTTTCCCATACTGTGAGAATTTTTGAGAGTTTGAAAAATCTTCCATCCCTGCTGTGGATGGAAAGTGAAATTTCATTACCAGAAAACCCCCCAAAAGTTTTGTGCTGATCAAAACATGATGTTGCCCTTTTACATTTTTTTAATGTAACTAAAATTTCAACTTATTTTGAACTAAAAATCAAAGCATTTCATTCTAAAAATGTTGAAATGGGGCAGTCTTTTTCCTCTCCCAATTTTCTTTCCCCCCGTCCTAAAGGAACAATTTGTCAAAATTGACGCATTCCAGCAAGAAGTTTTGGGTTTTGATGAATCAACGTTTTCCGATGAAAAAAAGTTTCAGTGAAAAATTCCCAAACAGCTCAACCTCACACCTTGTTTTGAGAGTGATGGACCAAACCCTTCTGCTGCTTTGCTTAAAATCATGTGTGTTCTCTACGGACCAGGAGTGATGGAGCATGAAGACTCAGAGTTCTTCAACATCATTATGACCCTGTTGAAATCAGTGAAAAGACTCTCTCATTGATTTCTGTGGGCTTTGGATCAGGCCCTACATGCCCAAAGCAAATTTTCTAGCTGAAAAAAAGGGCCCTTTAAGAAGCTAGAGACTAGACTGGACAAAGCACTGCAGACGATATCCCCCAGAACCACTGGGCATGGACTGAGGGAAGGCATTAAAGTGAAGATGGGCTCGTTGTCCAATTATTCTATGAAGTGAAACCAGGGATCTCACTGAAGGAAGCTAAAGTCCATTTTCTCCCTGCTTAGTATGTGTCTGCAGAGTGGCAGAGCCTCAAAATGTTCAGACCTTTTAAAATTAGCCTCCTAAGTAGCCTGATTTTCTCAGGGCTAGAGCCCTCACAGAAGTCATTGAAAGCTGCAGGTGCTCAATATCTTGGAAAAAGAAGCCACTTTTATTTTAGAACCTCATTGTAGGCACACAGCCTTGTAAATTGTAGCCAAAGTGTTTAGACAGTTCCATGGCCAGTGACTCTCCTGCGGGGCTGACTCCTCTGCCCTGGAACGCCATAGGCTCTGTGGGGGAGATTGTCAAAGGCACAGATGGTGGTTGGGCACCTAACTCGCCTAGACTTTCCATGGAAGCAAGGATCTCAAAGGTATGTAGGTGCCTAGCTCCTATTCAAACTAGGCACTTAAAGACCTTTGAGGATCTGGGCTTAGGTGTTTTTGCCTTTGAATATCTCCTCCTTATGCTCTCCTTCCTCAGTAGATCCTGTTCTCCATTTAGGGTGTAAAGCAACAAGGAACCTCTTACCTCTCTGACACCACTCTGTTCGACAGACTAGCCACGATCTCTCTGAGCAGTCGCCCAATCCTTTTGAACTGTTGGGCAATCCAGCAGATTTCTTCCAGCACCAGGCCCCAGAGCTGTTCTATCCTTTAAAAGCCAAGACATGGGCCACGCTTACTGTGCTGTGAATGCAGAGCCTGGCCTCTAAAGGAGATTGGGGACGTGAGGAAAATGAACTACGGTTCCCATGAGCCATTCCGGTGGGCTGCCTGAACTGAAATATTTCAGGTTTTGGCCACAATAGTTTCATTTTCAGAAGTTTGGGTTTTTGGATGGAAAAAAATCCAAATTTTCCTCTAGAAAGCAGACGCTTTTTCCATTTAATTGAAAACCCAATTTTCCATTTAAAAAAGTTTTTCAACAGAAAATTCTTGGCCAGCCCTAAAAATGAGGCGTAGAACCCTATAGCTCCCAATTCCCACTCCCTTGCACTGGACCACGTGCTCTCACCAAAGAATCACAGCTGAAACTGCGCGGCAGAAGAGCCACCAGAAACTCTCATTAACCCAAACTCACCTCTGATGAAGAGAAAACATCATGTTTGCAGGAAACTTATATGACACAAGACACTGTGATATTCTCTCAGCCACTGAGTCCAGCAATCCCAATGCCTGCCTTCCCCGGGCAACTGGAGTGACAGCCAAAAGCCAATAGGTGTGAAACACACAAACAAATAAACACAAGGCATTAAAAAATGACAATTTATGGAGCAAATTCAGCTAAAGGAAACCCCAAAATGAATAGCTTTCTGAAAATCATGCTGAGTTTAAATACCCGGTGCTCGCCTTCCAGGAGTTAGAATTTCCTTTTAAATGGCTAATATTCAGTGAGTCTGGAATTGTCAAAGGGCATAGAGTGTCTTCACCTGATGGGCTGCAGTGATGCAGCTGTATCTGTGCAGCTGCAGCGCTGTACATGTAGGCATGGCCCAAGGCACAAGGGGATAATGTGTCTCGGTGATGGCCCATATAGCCAGGAGGGAGTTGTCACCCCCCATCCTACTCAGCCAGTGATGCAAGACAAGGCTCGGTTGTTCAACCCTGCTCACTACCAAGACTTTCAAGGGAAAACAATCAAAGACCTTTCCAAACAATCAAAAACCACTGGAAGGTAAAAAAGGAACATTACAAGAACACAGGGGCTGGCCCTGTCTAAGAACAGAAACAAAAAAACTGTTCCAGGCTAACAGAGGGTAGGCAAAGGCATGCTGTATTCATTCACTGACGAAACCTCTTCAGCAGAAGGGGGGCTTTCATGATCGTTTGGATCCTGGTTCTTGTGAAACCAGCCTGCTCTGCATCAGACTGAACAGTGCAGGGGAAACTTCCTATATAAGATAGGAGAGGGAACGCTTAATATGTGTAGATCTAGCTTTGTGTTTTATTTTGTTTTGTACTGTAATGGTTGGTTTCTATCACTTTCTCTCGTTTCTTGTACCCTTTCTTAAATAAACCTACCTTTATTTTGTTCCACGTACTCGCAAGTGCTGTGTGTTATGCAGGCACGGTGGTTTAAGGTAAACCTAGGACACACTGCCCCTCTGGGGGCAAAGGATCTGGAATTTCTGTAAACATCCAGTGTCAAGGACTGGATATCACCAGGGAACGAGCTAAAGGTTGTCAGGGACTGGGGCACGCCTATAGTTAACCTGCAAGGTGAAGTTTGGGCTGGCACAGCTGCAAGGAGTGTGCTCAAGGGGCTGAAAAGTATGTAGTGTTAGGAAGCTAAGCCTCTACAAGGAAAACCCCCTTCTCCCTGGAGGCAGGGGGTAACAAGTCAGTCTGGGGTGCCCTAGAAGAACTGTCACGTTAAGTGTTTCAGGATCTGGTTCAGTCCTGATGTTTATTAGGCATCTGTCCATCAAAAGAAGTGCTAGATCCCTTAAGTCAAGCACAACAAAACAGATATAAAAGACATAGTAAAGCCATGAAATCCCACTGGAGTGCTGGGCGCAAAGGCCTTCACTTCACTGAATCAGTTCTGGAATCGCTTCCCATCTGGACGTTCTTATTATTGGTTGACACTGAAGGGTTTGCAAACCTGGCACGGCCACCTCTCTTCACTCTGCAGTGTCCCCCAGAGATCCCGAGGCAACTATTACTCAGCTAGTGAAAAAAGCAAGAGGAGGAAAGAAATCCGTCTCCTCTACCTTTATGACGGCACGGGGGCAGCTGCTGTAGCATTTGCTGGTCTGTTCCATTGGTTGTCATGTTCACAGCAGGAGCCCGCTTGTGGTGGTGCCTGGAAGCTGGCCTGTTGGATTCCAGCCCCTCTGTGTCCGAGTTCCGGCATGAGGACTCTTCGTTGGCTCGAGGCAAGTCATTTTTACTGAGCAAACTGGCAAACCGGAAGGTCACCGTGTTGGCGGGATAACTGATACCAAAGGCATCTATGAGACATGATGACAAGGGGTCAAAAGGTTCATAAAGAGTCCGGTACAACTAAGGGATGTTGGAATGCAAGGGATTATGCGGAAGATGCTGGTGACACTGCGTGAGACTGGCAACGTTAAATTCCACTTGACTTTCATGGCTGGTGGACTTTCAGTAGAAGTTAGGCCCCTAGCTGCCTTCTGTGCCTTTGTTAACTTCCCCCTCCTAGCTGAAATGTGCCTGGCTAGCAGGTTTGTCTGAACCATGGGGCTTTAGCCAGACCAAGGTTCATGTCCCATGGGCTTGGTCTGACCCCTGTGGAAGTTCTACAGCTGGCAGATAAAAAGCCTCCCTTTGTTGCTGGACAGTTCCCCTGCCCCAGAGGATACGCAGCTGTCATGAAAAGTCACGGTCACAGGGAGAAAGATGGCTCAACCAGTAACAAATTGACTTTGTAGTTTTTAGAGGACAAAGGTTGTGGGGTACGAAGGGTTTGGATAT
Organism: Mesoclemmys tuberculata; assembly: GCA_007922155.1. Classification (NCBI taxonomy): domain Eukaryota; kingdom Metazoa; phylum Chordata; order Testudines; family Chelidae; genus Mesoclemmys; species Mesoclemmys tuberculata. The sequence continues at coordinate 4,817,979 of ML677025.1, forward strand.
TCTCGTTTTCTATCTGTGTAATGTCCCTAGGGCAACTGTAATTTCTGGTTCTTGTTCTGACGTTTTCAATTAACAAACATGAACAGAGAGACGTGTCTGCAGTAGCCTCATGAAAAACAAGACATTTAGATGCATCGTTTTCTTTGTTACTCAGCAGTAGGAGGTGCAGTGGATTGGAACCATGGGTTTTATTGTTCTGTCTACATGTCAGTGCCAGACAGAAAATGCCGCCTGTCTGTTTTCAGGCTCAGGGTAACACTCACCGTTCCTGTGTAAGAAAAGGACAGCATCCTGATACCCTCGAATATAAAACTCATGCAGAACCTGGGGAGGAACGCACCTGGCATCAGAAAGAATTCCAGCTGCAGGAAGTGCTATTCTAGGGGGCAGAAACCAGCTCTTCTCTAATGCTGTTTGATATGCCATGTGGGGAGTTAACGTCTGGGGCTAGATCCTCAGCTGGCATCAGTACTTAAAGGGTTCCTGGTCAAAAGAGGTAATAGATCCGGCAAATCAAACATCTACAACTCAAGCTGGTCACTGAGGGGCACGTGGTCTGGAGGAAAAGCCCCTCTGATTGCTTACCCTCCCCGCTTCCTCGCCTCCTAGGGTAGATCAGCTAATCAGACTATAATTCCTGGTTCTTGTCTTGCTGCAGGAGACAGACAATACTCCCACTCCCACCCCCTCACCCCCAACTCTCCCAGCATCCTTTGCACAGGACGGGAGGATGGAGCAGAAAGGAGTCGCCAGCTCAGGGAAGTTACGCTTTCCCCATCTCCTCCAGTAAGCAACAGAGCATCTTCTCTGCTCCTCCCCACCATGCCACAACACCTAGTCTGGGAAAGCTTGG